>VZTD01002602.1:2972717-3091922 GCA_013397725.1 Rhagologus leucostigma
AATAAACCTGTGCCGTGGGATTCCACACAAAGACCCTTCCTGCCTCTTTGCCGCCAGCTTGTCGAACAAGCTATCCGGTGCTTGTGTGTGTGTCTGTGTGAACGCAGTGGCTGCTGAGCGACTTTCTGTTGGAGTCGGTTCGGGAGATCATAACACCTTACCAGAACAGCCCTGGATCTGACAAGGAGGTTGGAACTAGATGATCTTTAAGGTCCCTTCCAACCCAAACCATTTTACGGTTCTATTAAACCTTGACTTACTTTTCGAAAATCTGAGAAGGGACAGCAAATTTTGTCGCTCTCTCTAGAGCAAGCCCCTCTGACAGATCATGACCCCAATTCCTCTAGCCACATGGTGTACAGACACCATGTGAGCACATCAGAAGTTTTTTCCTAGATATTTCTGTGAGAGCCACATTGCAAGTAATAAAGCAGCTGACTGTCACTGGACACCTATACAAACAGGGAGAGCGGCCGACTGGCAGAAGAATTTGGCTCTTCCCCCCCACCCCGCCGCAGCATACAACATACATTTGCATTTACATTTGCTTTGGACAGAGTTTGTTTATCCATTCAGGAAACACAAATCATTCCTCTGTTGTAGATACTCTTTCACCAGGCTATTTATCCTGTTTTCTGGAAAATGGAGAGCTGGCTGAGCTCATAGAAATCCAGGTATCCCGCTAGCACTGGCTTCTGCATTGGAGAACTCAACCTGTTGTTGATGCTCTTCATGTTTTAATCCATGTATATGATCTACATGATCAACTGCACAGTTCCACTCTCTGTTAGGAGGATGTTTTTTACTAATTAACTCATTTATAGTCTAAGTAGTCCCAAGCCTACAGTGAAGACATTCCACTATAAGAATATTTCTAAAAACACTTTTTCATTATTAGAGATATTTAACTTTATTTGAACAGCTGTAGTATTGACATGACTGGGGTTCAAAAGTGTATATTTGGCATAAAGTCATCCTTCCTTTAATTGCAAATTAGTGTAAATCTAGCCTTCATAAAGCTACGAAGCAAGAAGATGTCAAAGACTATTACACTGTGGTGTGTTAGATTGGTACATGAAACATTCAGTAAAGGCTCATTTCAATTATAGCAGGGCAATAGACAGCTTGTGGGTTTTTTTAAATGGCTAGAAGGGGACTTTGGGATGACAATTAATACCCTATTCGCTGTCTTCCTATAGCATGGTCCAAATATCTTGTCTCACTGATGGAAAATACATGTGCTTGTTTGCTCTGATTCAAACAACTTAAAGAACAAAGCCATGGAGTGGCTTAAAAAGTAGATGAAACTGAGAGTGGCAGATAAATACAGACAAACAAGTCAACTTGTGTCTGCATTTATATGTGTCCCACATCCACTTTGTGTTACTATTGCCCTAAGAGAAATATCAAAGTGCTTTACGAATATACGCACAGCTACCTAGCTATGTCTTTATTTTTATCTGGAAATACTTTGCCACAATACTGAGCTTAAATCAGGCCAACTAGATGTTTACCACCTTTAAAAACCTGGTGGAGGTGAGATGGATGAAAAAGGGTGAGGGCTGGAGGCCATGTAGTGTTAAAAATGTAATTAACGTAAAGATGTGGCAGTTATTTCAGATTTTGTTTTCCTCTTACTCGACAAAGCTTTATATTTGGTCTTTCAGAACATGCATTTTTTTATCAACAAAGCTTGGACAGTTTGGAGTTACAAGAGAGTGCATCCCTTTTCCTTATTAAATATGATATTTTGTATAACATTTTTATAAAAGCTTGAGAATTTTTCAGCCTCTTCCACACCTGGTTGAAGGTGGTGTGTTTATTTAAAGAATTAATGTCCTCCTTCTGTCTATGTGATGTGGAAATTTAATTGAAAATTATAAGTCTGAATACTTCTAATTCTTACCTTCAGCTTGCAAGTCTCCATATTAACTTGCCTGACTAAAATGACTTTTTCCAAGTAGCTAAATGTACGCCTGCTTGAATTGTTTTTTAAATTTTTCCTAGATATGTTATATTTCAAAACAAGATAAGACTGAAACTTTCCCCAGTTTTTGATTAACCTTTCCTCAAAAATTGCAAATTTCAACAAAAACATTCTTTCTGCGCCCCATTTCAAAAATTCCTTTTGAATTTTTCTGTACAAAAGCACATTTTTTATTTGCAAGTCAGCTTTACTTCAAAGGCTGTAGGAGACATCTCAGAAGCCACGGTTCTGTGTGTTGGTCAGCAGATTTGCATAACTTTTCCCCCCTGCGGGGGAAGATTTTTCTTCTTTAGACCTATGAAGCACATTAGATACTCAGGGTTTTTTTCTCCCTAAAAAGTCGGTGTATGTCTAAGTGTGAAAGAAAAAGACCAGTTGAATGTCAGAGACTGGGTCGGGCTGTGTTAGTTCTCGTCTTGCAATGTGGAGTCAGAAAATTGCACCCCTAAACGGCAGAAGGATGTGAAGGATGGAAGGCAGCAGCTGTGCCAAAGGGAAGCATGCAGCTGTGTCCCACCTGCACTTGCCCTTTGGTGGCTCCACGAGGAAAGAGCTCTTCCTCACCTTCCCTCAGCTTGTCACCTCAGCTCCCATTTCTGGACACAGTGTCCTCAGAGTGACTTGAAACAAGAGAGGAAAATTGTAAGAACACTTAATGCTTCTAAATTACCTTCGCTACTGTATTGTTAACTTGGCAACAAAATGAGTTTGGAATAGATCCTGGAGTTTTTAATTGCTTGAGGCAATCACCTTGGTTATTAAGTCACCGGGGAGGATTCAGCTGAGGGAATCATATAGCAGTGAGGGGATGCAAGTCTGTCACTAGTAGGTGAGAAGTAATTCTTGTATATAAAACATTCATTACTTTCCTTTGGGTTCTACTACCAAAGTCATCACCATAAACTCAGTGGACACAGAGTAATCTTTCTGATGTGTTGCTCCTTGTTATAAAGAGGTGTAGGAGGGCCAACAAACAACACGATAGAGCTTATGCCCTTAAGGATTGGCACTATATATAGGAGGAAGGGATATTAGCAACTGATTAATGAACTGACAGGGTGCCTGTCAATAAGGGAAACAAGACCCAGGTGTCTACATTCACTATATGATCCTATTTCTGAAAGTAGGAACAATTTTACCAATACCTGTGTGAGTAAAATAGAGTCTGGTGTCTTGTGTTACGGAGCTTGTGCTCTACAGCTGTAGAGCACAGTTAGAGCAAAATATCTCTACAAGAGGGAGACAAGACGTTTCAAGGACTGCTTTAGACAGAGGACAGTGCTAGATACATAGTTTGAAAGGTATTACATAAGCCATAAAAATAAATGGATAAATACATTTACAGAGAGACATCCTAAGCATTATCATTTTTAAGTGTCTGCCACTTGGCAAGCTGTTGATCTCTATTTTCCTTTCCTTTTGTGAAAAGCGTGGACACTTATCTCAGTTTTCACTTGCTATAAACTGGAGTTGTTCTGTGAAAGCCAGAGGGTCTCAAGCAATTTGCAACAGCTGAGGAACTGTGTTTTAAATAAGAAGACAACCTCAGAATATCTCTCAGGGCAAGAATAAAAACTGTCAGCAGTCTCCACCTCTTCCTGTAAGAGCTGAGAGTTTGTAGAATACACTGGAGTATTGGTGACCCTGACCCACACCCGCTTTGGCTAGTCTGAAGGTGAGCTGGATGAAGTATTCCAGCTTTTTGACTTCTCTAATGTCCCAGCCGTTTTACAAGAGGCATCTCAGTAAATGAGATTATCCCAAGGCAATAGTGCAACCAGGTGAGCCCTGCCCTGTGTGGTCTGTCTGAACCAGTGTACCAGGCACACTTCACATGAAAGTCAGTCGCAAAGTAGTTGTAGTTGAGAATTATAAGAGCACTGCCAAGACATGCAGAATGCAGTTAGAAAAGCAAAAGCTCTTCTTCACTTGAAATTGGCTAGAGGTGTTAAAACCTACAAGAATGAGTTCTTAAGGTACGTAAACAACAAGGAGAAGCAGAAGGAAAATATTGGCCTGCTGTCAAACAAGAGAAGTCAATTAGTTCCCAACAATGCTTAAAAGGTAGGTTCTCAACACATCCTCCAGCTCTGTATTTACAGCGCTATTGTTTTGACAACAGAAATCCAGGTTGGTGCAAACACAGATGTACCATCAGTGAGAGAAGGGTTGGTATGTGAACAGGAGCTTGATGGGCCCTAACGTTATCCGTCCAAGAGTGTTATCCAACCAGAGAGCTGCTTGACATCATTGCAAGGCCACTCTCCATAATCATTGAGAAATCTGGAGACTGGGGAGTATCCCAGAAGATTGGAAGAAGGCTGATATCACCCCTATCTACAAGACAGCGTAAAGGAGGATCCAGGCATTTATAGGTCCATCATTCTTACTAAAGTCCCTGGGAAAGTTATGGAATGAATCACAAAATCACAGAATTGTTATGGTTGGAAGGGACCTTTGGAGATCATCCAGTCCAACCTGCCTGCCAAGGCAGGGTCACCTAGATCAGGTTACACAGGAATGTGTCCAGGTGGGTTTGGAATGGCTCCAGAGACGAAGATTCCACAGTCTCCCTGGGCAACCTGTTCCAGTGCTCTGCTATCCTCAACATAAAGTTTTAGTTTATGGCCGTTGCTCCTCATCCTGTCACTGAGCACCATTGAAAAGAGTCTGTCACCATCCTCTTGACACCCACCTTTGAGATATTTATATGCATTGATGAAATCTCCTCTCAGTCTTCTCTTGTCGAGACTAAACATCCCCAGCACCCTCAGTCTCACCTCATTAGAGAGATGCTCCTGACCCCAAATCATCTTTGTGGCCTCCACTGGACCATCTCCAGTAGCTCCTTGTCTTCCTTGTGGTGAGGAGCCCAGAACTGGACACAGCACTCCAGATATGGCCTCACTAGGGCCAAATAGAGGGGCAGGATCACCTCCCTCCACCTGCTGGCCACACTCTTCCTGACGCACCCCAGGACCCCACTGGCCCTCCTGGCCACAAGGGTACTGCTGGCTCATGGCCAGCTTGTCGTCCACCAAGATTCCCAGGTCCTTCCCAGCAGAGCTGCTCTCCAGTAGGTCAGACCCCAGCCTATGCTGGTACTTGGGGTTAATCCCTCTCCAGGGGCCCAACACTTGCCGTTGTTGAACCTTGTTGGGTTTCTCTCTGCCCAATTCTCCAGCCTATAAATGGCAGCACAGCCTTCAGGTGTATCAGCCACTCCCCCCAGTTTTGTAGCATCAGCAAATGTGATCGGGGTACATTCTATGCCTTTGACCAGGTGATTGATAAAAACGATGAATAAGGCTGGTCCCAGGATTGGTCACTGGAGAATGCAACTGACTTCACGCCTCCAAATGGATTCTGCTTTGCTGATCACAACCCTCTGAACTCTGCCGTTCAGCCATTCTTGATCCACCTCACTGTCCATTCATCTAACAGACATTTCCTGAGCGTACCTACAGAGATGTTATAGGAGACAGTGTCAAAAGCCTTGCTGAAGCTGAGGTAGATAATATCCTCTGCTCTCCCCTTGTCAACCCTTCCTGCGCTTCCAGTCTGATAGAGGGCTATCAGATTGGTCAAGCGTGATTTCCCTGTGTTGAATCCATGCTGACTACTTCTGATGGCTTTCTTTTACATGCTTAGGGACGACCTCCAGAATGATGTGTTCCATCACCTTTCCAGGGGTGGAGGTGAGTCTGACTGGCCAGTAGTTTCTTGGGTCATCCTTCTTGCCCTTTTTGAAGATGTGAGTAACACTGGTTTTCCTCAACTAATCGGGTATCTCTCCTATTCTCCATGATTTTTCAAAGATGATGGAGAGTGGCTTAGCAACATCTCCCTCAGCACCCATGGGTGCATCCCATCAGGGCCCATGGATTTATGAGTGTTAACTCTGTCTAGCCAATCTCTAACGCTCTGCAACCAAGGGGAAATCTTCCTTTCTCCCGTCTTCTTTTCCTCCAAAGGTCTGTGGTTCTTGATGGCCGACACCAGCAGTACAGACTGATGAAAAGAAGGCATTAGGTAATTCCGCCTTCTCTGTGACTTCCACCACTGGGACACCCATCTGATTCAGCAGTAGCCCTATATTGTCCCTAAAAATATTTTCTTCTTCCTCTTTCTGTTCAAACACTAGTAGAAGCCCTTCTCATTGTCCTTGATATCCCTTGCCAAGCTCAATCCCAAGTGGGCTTTGGCCTTCCTCCTCCCATCCCTGCATACACTGGTGATGTTCCTACAGTCGTCCCATGTGGCTTTTACCTTTTTCCACATTCCATAAATTTATTTCTTCTGTTTGAGATTTATTAGAAGCTCTCTGCTCATCTCCTGCCTCCCTTGCTTGGTTTCTTAATCACAGGGATACACTGGTCTTGAACTCGGAGAAAGTAATGCTTGAATATTGACCATCTCTCTTGGAGCCCCTTTTCTGGAGCCCTAACTCATGAGATTCCTATAAGCAGTTCTTTGAAGAGGTAAAAGTTGGCTTTCTGAAAGTTCAGGGTTCTAGTCCTGCTTACTGCTTGGCTTCCTCCATGCAGGATCCTGAGTTCCACCACCTCCTGGTCACTACAGCCAAGGCTGCCCCCACTCTTCACATCTTCACCCAGTTCCTCCTGGGTTTGTAGTACAATAACACACCTTTCTTTGTTGGCTCCTCCAACACCTGCATCAAAAAGATGTCATCAATCTGCAGGAACTTCCTGGACTGTCTGTGCCAGGCCATTTTGTCTCCCAATGAATATCAGGGCGGTTGAAGTCCCCAGGAGAACCAGGGCCTGTGACCCTGAGGATACTTCCAGCTGTCCATAGAAAGCCTTATCAGCTTCTTTCTCCTGATCAGATGACCTACAGTAAACACCCACAACAGCATCACCCGTCTTAGCCTGTCTCTTAATTCTTACCCATAAACTCTCAGCTCATTTGTCTGGCTCTGGGTAGAGCTCAGTATATTCCTGTTGCTCTCTCACATAAAGAGCAACTCCACCACCTCCTGTCGCTGACCTGTCCTTTCTACAAAGTACATTGCCATCCATGACAGCATTCAGTCATGTGAGCTGTCCCACCATGTCTCTGTAATTGCGATGAGATCATGGCCCTTCGACCACACACAGATTTCTAGTTCTATTTATTCTTCATGCTGTGTGTGTTTGTGTACAGGCACTTCAGAGTGGTGATCAAGAAACTGGGTTCCCTAGAAGGGGTGTAAGAGGAAAAGTCAAAACCATGATCCAAGTAGAGGAGAGCCTGACATATGAGGAAACGCTGAGAGAACTGGGTTGGTTCAGCCTTGAGAAAAGAAGGCTTAGGGAGACCTTGTCACCACGTTTCGGCATATAAAGGTTACAGTGAAGATGGAGAATCTCTTTTTACAAGGAGTCACCCAGAAAAGATGAGGGGTAATGGATATAAGTAACTTCTGGGGGTTTTCTGATTAGACACAAGAGGAATATTTTTCACAATGAAAACAATCAGCCATTAGAATAACCTCCCCAGGGAAGTGGTGGATTCCCTGGCATTGGACACTTTTAACATTTGGCTGGACAGGACGCTGAGCTATCTTACCTAGATCATGCTGCTACCATCATTTTGCCAAGAAAGTTTGGAGGTACCCTTTCAACCTGGTATTCTATGAATATCAGCAATTTATTTTTAGAAAATTAAGTCCGTGTTCCAGGCAGCAGTCCTGGGATCCTCAGGAGTTAGCTTCCAATTTAATGTGAATAGTCCCAACTGGAGAGCCCTTGCTTAGAAAAGTCCCTTCTCTGTAGGCAACTTGACATACACAGGCAACTTTTTGTACCTTTTTTAGGGCAAGTGACTTATAAAATGCAATATGCATGAGAAAGGGAGAGAGATGAAAGCTGAATTGTAAAGGAGGAGGAGGTCCTCAAGGCCCCTGTGGTGACGTAGGGGGGAATTTACAAGGTCATATTGAACCTGCTTTAGAATGTGCTGATGTGGAGGGGATGATGGGAACTCTTGGGGCCAACTGGGAATTGACTCACTTGTCCCTGCCTGCTGCTGCCTCCGCCTGTGAGTAATATTTGCAGCTCACCTTTTTCTTCTTTAAGCAGCTGGAACGCCTGATGCTGACTCAACTCCAGGGGATGGAAATGTAAGCCAGATTGAAGCCAGAGGTGATCTTGTTTCCATGCATGGGGTTTTATTTTTCATTGTTTGATTAGGATCACAGCCACATCAAAAGAATTGAAGAAAAAAGAAGGCATGGTATTTGCCCTTCATGAAAGGCATTCAGGAATTTCAGCTCTACCTGTGGCAGGGAAGAGGTGGTAAAGTTTACAACTGGATGAGCCAATTCATTTCTTTCCCCCTCAGCTCCCCCTCTTGCCATTCCCACACTTGTCTGAGCTCTTTTTGTAGGGAAAAGATAGGGGAAGGTGACTGCGACAGATGAAAGTGATGTTAGTTATGTCAGTTGCTGTTGGAAATGGAGCTGAGGAATCCGCCTACTAAGAAATACAGCCAGAAAATAATCTGTCTCAAAGAGTTACTGCAGTCTCTGCATAGGGCACCTGAAGAAGCTTTCGAAGGACGTCTTTTTTCTTATTACAGTAATATTTTTCAGGTTCACAAGGTGAGCACTGTATGTGGGATGCAGCTGGCTACAGTGATTAATGGCTCTTCTGCTAAGAGTTCCTCTGCAGATCCTTTGGCATTTTATGTATTCAGCAAAGCTTATTTCCACTTAACTGCAGTCCCTCTTCGTGGTTCAACATCCATTTGGACCCTTATAAAGTATATCTGCATGCTAGTTAGTCTCTGCTGTTGGCAAAAGGTCTGCCTGTGCAGCATGCTGCTGCTTCCTCTTCCCTTGCCCCGGGCTTAAGATGATATCTCCTTACTGACACAGTCTAGCTACATCAGCCTATAAAATCTACTTTTGAAAATTATGTATTGAAAGCCATTTCCTCTGAAGCACTTGTTTGTTTTCATCTTAAAAAGGAAGTGGCATTTGCCAATTTGATACTATGCTCTTTAGATTCCTTAAAGAGATATATTTTCCTCCTACGGATACCTAACATGCTTTGCACAAGGCAGTGAAGTTACACGGTTTAATATAATAGTATCCTAAATGTGATCCATTGTGCAGCAACATCAGTTTGTAAAGGGGAGAGAGACAAGCAAGTGCAAGAATCTGCTTTGGAGGCAGAGCCTGCTGCCAAGGAAGAGACGGGGACAGTTTCTCTGCCATGTGAATTCTTCTGACAGTGACTGTTAGAAACCTGCAGAACTTGATAGGAGAGGCTTTAAAAGCACAAAGGATGGCCTTTATCTGTTTTGCCTCTCTTGAATGCTCCTCTTGTAGTGCTTTTTGTCCCTGCTGCTCTGACTGCAGTTCTTAGTGTGAGACTGAGAGGAAGAGGGGCTGTTCAGGTCATTAGCTTCAAGGTGCCTTTTAAAGAAGAAACAGTTGCTGGAACTGTGGGCACAGGAAAGTATCTTGTGGTTGATAAAGAAGGTGATCCTCTCTGGTGGTAGGTAGGTGGTGGAGATGGCCGCTTGGGCAACTGAGTCAGTGCCTTGAATTGGTACGGAGAGTCTTTGTAGCACCACGGTGGTGAAGACGTAGCCGAAACAGTCAATCATCCTTTGTATTTACACATCATTGTTATCCCCGCCCTGTCATGGGTTTTTCCCTGCTTAGTGGCACACGCAGGGTCACAGAAACTCAGAGTTAAAGATTTCCTTTCCTTCCTGGGTGCAACTCTGCCACTCCATCTTATAGGAATGATTTCCAATAGTTACTCTTCTCTGACTGTCCCTGCAGCCTGCTTCAGGCTAACTTGTCTGTCTTGCTCTGCTTCTGACCTGCTGTACAGCTAAATTTGGCTGGTGAGAGATCTGTCTTCTCTTAAATCTATGCCAACCTGTGTCATATGCATTCAAACCTCAGCTGAAATATTTCCTCACTTCTGCTTCCTAATTTGCCACTTCTTCCTTTGGTTATTATTATTAGGGTAACTAATATATTGCATCTGTTTCTTCCATCTCTGCTGTCTTCCCAGCCTCACTCTATGGGTAATTCAAGTGAAGATGAGTAATGCAGAGGCAGTGAGAAAGGTGGCTACTTCGAGATGGAAGATGCTGTATTCCAGAAGTATTAGTACTTGCTAAACACAGGACTGATGTCCTAAGGTACAGCTCTGAATACTTGCAGGCTTTGAGGATGGCTGAGTGTTGAGTTGTGTCAGATAACTAGGATGAAGAAGATGCTTAATGCTCAGAATGAGATACAAGTTCACCCCAGATGCAGACTCCTTTGATCTAGGGTTTAATTCATAGTATTTGGTGGGGCTTTGGTGATACTTTAGAGATCTCTCCTGGAAATTACTTTTGCCATCATTTGCACTAGCGTGTGTGTCTTTTGCACAAACCCAGCAGAAGTGCTCCTGTGTTGGATATCTGTGTTACAGGGAGACAGAGGAAGGTAACATCTGTCAGATCTGACAAAATTTGTGGCAGAATAGGCGAGTCCAACACATCCTTCTAATCACACGTTCCAGACTGCAGTGCCTTTGTGTATGTTGCTGCTGAGAGCGGCATAGCTAGAGAGATGAAATGGGCAGGAAGGTTTCCTCCCACTATTTTCACTTTTGTACAGAGAAAGCCGAGAGAGAACCAGAGAAAAATGAGATGTGTTTGCAAACACTTGGCAGACTTTGAAACCAGAGAATGCCTTTTTTTATGTGCATGCACCTTTTCAGACAGGGTTGTTGTGTGAAGGGGAGGCATTGCTCATTCGAACCAGGATGGAAATTTCAGTCCAATGGCTGGAATTCACATAACTGTCAAACTAAACAAGTCTGGAGCACAAGCAAAGGGGGCTTCAGAAGGTTAAATCTGGAAGCAAACACCACTACGTGCTTCAGGCTTTAAATTGTGAGTCATGAATGTTAAAGACTTGAAGGTATCAGCATAGCATGCTATTTATCACAAAACAAACAGCTTAACTCACTGAGCACATTTATGGACGTCTCGTTCTTCTCCCACTCTTGGCTTCCAGGCAGATGCAGAACTACTTGTGTAAGGAAGAACTCCTTTCCTATAGGACAGAGAGACATGAAATGGCTAACACTGAAAGCAGATATTATTGCAGAGGTGCTCTATAATGAATGCACAATTATTCTCCAGAGTCATCTCTTGAGAGTGCGTTTACTCCCACAGTGTATCTGAGAGCCAAGAAAGGTGCATTAAGGTGAGAAGGAGCCCCGCTGTGCATACAGCAGGGCACCTCCCTGCATGTTGTCTTCTGCAGCACAGAACAAGGATGAGACAAGCAGAAACTGCTCCCAGCACACCGGTGCCTGCACACACTTCCCAAAATCTCATGCCATAAGGTCCCCAGGGCTTCCAAGCATGAGGCATGGCTTGCACATTCATCTACTTGTATACATTCTGAGGTAGTTATTCTGTAACTGAGCTAGGCGTTTTCCAGCTGACCCCCTCCAGCTTACCACAAAGCAAGGCTTTATCACATCCAGAACCCTGGTGAGTAATGTTAAAAATAACAGGAATGGCAAACACTGGGCTGGGTTAGCTCCTGCGTTGCAAAGATTGCACTTGGGGGTTCTGCTGGAGTCTCCCAAGATTTTCTGCTTATGGAATGGGGGGAACTGTGCCATTGTTGGAGTGTGGTAGAAGCCAGGAGGAGCTGTGGGAAATCTGAGATCACTGGGGCTTCAGCAAGAAGCACTGTCAGTCCTCCCACTGCGGTGGCTGTGCTGGTTGTCAGTCCTGTGGAGGCACTTGGATCCCCCCACAGCCCCACAGCTCCTGGAGGTTGGCATTAGACACCTGCTCAGGTTCCTGTCTTCTCTACAGCATCCCTTGTGTTGTGATTTGAAAGTCAGCTCGGAAGATAAGGCTGTGTGATTAGTGTGTCTTTTAAACCAAAGTGTATCTTAATCAGTCTGATTTACTACCTGATTCAGCACATTAGCTGCAGCTTCCTAAGCTCCGTGGTGTAATGAATATGCATACATTCAACAGTTGCAATTAGCAGGCAGCCACTGCTGGGGAAAACAAACTGCCCAGGGCCTAATTCCATGCTTCCCATAGTGACTTCAGTGGGACATTAGCTTAAACGAAAGCCCCTGAATCCACCCTACAAAGCAATGGTTAATAGGCCCCCGTGTTTCAAAAACCTATTTAAATAGCAAGGTTTGTGTCAATTCTAATTTTACCTGAATGAGTTTGCCTATTCCTCTGTGACCCAGGCAGGCAAATTGAAAGTACGGAGCACGTACAGTACAGTACAGTACCTACGTCAGTGTTTGTTTCGAGACTGGTCATTTGGGTAAGCTGTCTCCTCTTGCTGAAAGAAATAGAATTAATTAGCAAACTTCGAGAAAGTAAAAGGGTTAAGCCTTTCCTTTGGGATTCCTAGCAGATAAGTTCAGCATTATGCAACTGTCATGAGAATTTATGAGGCAGAAGCTGCTGGAGTAACTAGGAAAAAAAAATGCACAATTAAAATTATATTTCTATTCTTGTCCTTCAGCTTAACCCCTTGGTGGACCATAAGCTGAAATGTTTGTGAGTCTGTTTTTTATTTCCCAGAGGCTTTTCAGACAGCCTAACACAAAATTTAAGCTATGATTGGTATGTTTAAGCCCTGGGTTTAAGTTCTGCTCACAGCCGACACAGTGATTTGCAAAGAAACACTTTCACACAGTTATTTCATAAAAACCATTTATATTTAATATAAATCTGTCAAACATTCAAAACCATATGTGAAGTAGTTTAAAATGCTCACAGAGTCATAGAACATTGTGCTTTATTGCATTCAGAAGCAGAAAACAAGGACAAGACCTGCAGCAATAGAAATCTGAGCTCAAGCTTATCCAAAGCTGAAAGAGATAAAGGGATCCTGTTGCTCTGTACACACAGGAGAGGGAACTGAGTTGCACCCCTCCATGAGTCTGCTTCCTCTCTGCATGTGGTTTTCCCTCTCCTGTTCCGCCCACCAACCTCATCCTCTGAAGCGGTGCATGGATTTGAGATTTGGAGAGGCTGCTGACCTCTTGACGAATGAATGCCTGTCCCTGCCTCAAAATAATGTTTCTGTTTTATCTGGTGCTTGTCCTGAACAGAAGCTGCTAAGCATGGGCCAAGTAATAAGCTCTTTGCAGAGCATGGGACCAGCTTCTTCTCCTTTCCTTGGGAGAGGTACTAGGTGTTCCAAGAAAAAGGGAAAGTGGTGGTTCTTCACAGCATGCTAATGCATCTGAAGATGGACGAGGAAAAGAGAGGAAGTAGTGCAAGTGCTGCCTCACCTAAATATCTTATCCCATTTACCTCCAAACTTTCTAACAATATTGCACATTATCATCAAATCTAGCCTGTGAAAATTCAAGAAGACAAGTTTAGCTTTTGGAAAGCTAAATAGTGGTAGGGAGACAAGATCAGGCTTATAATGACAGGATATTTTATAGATAACTGTGGTGATAATAGATTCCCTTCTATATGTGCTGACTGCAGAGTCGCTACTTGCATTTATTTATTTTAATAAAAGGCAGTAGCTACATCTGTTTACAAATTAATAAAAATTTGTTGTATTCATAGAATCTTTTGGGTTGGAAAGGGCTTTTAAAAGTCACCTAGTACAACCTCCCTGCAATAAGCAGTGAAATCTTCAACTGGAACTGGTTGCTCAGAGCCCCATCCAACCTGACCTTGAATGTTTCCAAGGGTGGGGCATCTACCATCTCTCTGAGGCACCTGTACTAGTGTCTCACAACCCTCATTGTTGTAATCTAAATCAACCCTCTTTTAGTTTAAAACCATTACCCCTTGTCCTATCATAAGTTTGGTCCCATCTTTCTTGCAGGCCCCCTTTTGGCTCTGGGAGACTGCTCTATGGTGTCCCCAGAGCCTTCTCTTCTCCAGACTGGATAAACCCAACCATCTCAGCCTTTCTTCATAGAAGAGGTATTCCACCCCTCCAATTTTGTGTCATATTCTGATGCGCCAATAGAGTAGGTGAGAATTTGCCTGCATGTCATTTGGAATTGAGAATGGGACAGGAACTTCAGGGCCAATCCTGATGCCCGCTGTAGTGCATTGGTGCTCTTTCTGTGGAGATACACAAGGGCTGGGGAGCAACCAGCTCACTCTCTGTTGGGTTAGCCCTTTAGTGATGTGTATAGGACCTTGCTGTATCACAGGTAAGTTCACCTTGTCATGATCTCAGGTCGTGTCCAACACCACAAAACAAGAGATGGAAAATTGGCCAGTGGAAAAAAACAGCCTCAAAATGGACTGACAAGCTAGGTTGGAAGGAGAAGGAATAGAGCATTGAAATAGGTGTGCACATAAAGACTGCACTCTCAAATTCTGACCTGGCACTCCACTAATTACGGAACTTGCATCTCTATTCACACACACTGTGTGTTCGGTCCACTTGTGCCCAGATGTTGGTAGGACAGTAGAAGGAGGAATTTCCTTTCCCTGGTTCAAGACATTGGCTTACTTTTAGATTTAAGAAATGTGGTTTGTGGAAAGGCATATAGTGTAAGGAATACACTGACTTAATTCCTGAAGGGCAGAGAGAGAGAAGGAAAAGAGATGGCTAATGAATACAGCTTAAGAAGGAGAGTTATTTGGCAGATGCAGACTCCTGGTCAATTTGTGCTCTCAAGTAGATGCTGAGATGTCAACTAGAGGGGGGAGAGAGAAAGGAAGGGAGTTTAGCTTCATGATTGTGCATAAAAATAACATTAAAGCTGTCCTATAAACCTCTCCTATCCACCTCCTCCAAAATGTAAGTCTGAGTGGTTTGCAAAATCCTTTCAAATGAGCCTGCCCTGGTTCAGACACTGGGAAGTGCATTGTGACAGGCTCTTAACAGCAGTAGGCACCATATGTAACTGTTGCTGCTCTCTGTGTGTGTGCCGTGCATACATATGCTCAGCAATGAAACATGTGTATGGTGAGTGAATGAAAAGCAGTCCATGAACTCGCTCCGTTTCTGTTTTCTCTGTGTGAGGCAAGTGGATTTATGCGTATCATGTGCACATACATCATGAGTGTGAGAAACAATCAGCTGGAGCATTTGAAGGCTTTTTTGTGGATTGCCTGCCCAATTCCCTGAGGTGTGCCTTACTAATTCTGTTCTCCTTTTAAAAAGAATAATTTTCCTTTTTTATTTGCTTTAGTTGCTCAAAAAAAAAAGAAAACCCAGCACACATGAAATGCATTTTTTTCTAAAAAAGCACAGCTGCAAATGTAACGTGGGGAGGAGGGGGAACGAACCTCGAAATTAATTGTTTGCAATTCTGATACTGTTTTTGAATGTGGAGAGGGCTGTCTGTGTCTCAAAGGTCTTCCTTACAGTTGCAGAGTAGTTCATCCCAGGTTGCCGTGTGGCTGTGGAGCCAACCTCTGTGCGTGACCACGAGAGGCATGGTCCTCGGCAGCTACAGGAGAGGTCAGACCCAGCAGGAGTCTTGAGTAGATATTGGTGGCTTGCTCTGTCTTCCAATCTTTGCAAAGACCCTTCTGGGAATTAACACTGTTCTTGCTGAATGGAGTGGCTTGCTCCCCCTTCCTACCAACCCTGCACAGCGAGTGACTCACTTGTGCTAGCAAGGAGTTTCCCCACCATCCTCTACCGCGACACATTATCCTCATTCTATGGTCAGCAGCAGCAGCAGTACTGCCCCTCTTTCCTGGTACAGAACAAGCGACTCCCCTGGGAAAGTCAATCAGTTTAATCCGTTTCATGCTTAAGGAAAATGGGACCCCAGAGGCAGCGTGTGACTTGCACAGTTGGTGTGGCAAATCCTTAGTGGCACTTGGAGCCTGCGAGAGCTGAGCTGGTGGACGTTTCTTCTCGGCACCAGTTTGTGCATCGATCAGCAGGGCCTGACTCACCTCACCAGAATAATTGTTACCTAAGCTTGTATGGCTGGCTGCTCTCCGTGCTCCTGCATGCTCCCTGTGCATACATATTGCCTGATGAATGCACACCCTGTTGAGTGTTATTGCTTTCTTAATGCGCTGCAATTTTCCCCCCAATATTCTAACCGAGAATGATTGTTGCTGTAGAACATCCTCCCTCCAGTTGCCGCAACCCATGTTTATTTACAAGAGCACATTTTACATCAGCTGCCACTCGAGTCTTACTGAAATAGAAGTTTCAAGTTCACGGAACAATAAAAGATATAAATTACCTATTATAATTAACTGAACGGCATGAGCGAGCTTTCAAACACCAGACTTTGTTATGCCCTAATTATACACTGCGCACACACAAGGCCTTAAGCACCTCCGCCCGTCTGTCTGTGCTGGGGACTGGGCACTGCTTCCAGCCTGATTTCAGCCCAGCAGGCAGCACTTTGTGCCACAATCCCAGCTGGTGCCAGGTTATGCACTCACGTGAGAGCTTGCACACGCTCGTCTTTTATTACCATCCTGCACCATCCTCACTGGACCCCACTGGCAGGCCCTCCCCAGGAGGGGGGGAGAAGGAGAGGGAAATGTCATTTTCATTGAAAGGCAGTGTTATTTTCCAGCCTGTACAACTTTGTAAAGAAATCCTGGCTGCCCCTGAGGTTTGTCTGCTAGCCTTCTTCCATAGGGTTCAAGTATCTGAGAAACCTTGTTCTTCTTCTGGAGGGAATGGGACAATTTTCTGCTGGAGTCTCCCACAGCCTGCCACCTGAAGCGGTATCACACATCCACTTCAGGTGTTTTCCCACACTATGTTCAGCATCCACAGTCTGGTTGAGGACATCACCCATTACTGCCCTTTAGGGCCTCCTGCGAGCCTCATTTCATGTCTACCTGACGTGCTGGTTTGAAGGAGCTGATCTGGGCCTCCACGGGTCAGGGGCAGTGTTTAACCTCCTGGCAAGCCACTGGTGTGTTTGCAGTTAGTTCAGGCCTTCGTCATTTTGACAGGAGGTGATTCCACATGGGCAGACCCCAGAGGAGAGAGCATTGCTCATTTTTAGGTGAGGGCAGTCAATAAGCCTCTGGAAGGAGACTTAAAACTTATGTCTTGCTCGAGTTATAGGCTGGAGAAAGTCAGAGACAGGAGGTTTGATTGACTGCAGCTGAGGAAATGTTTATGTCTATAGTCACCATATATATATACATATATTTCCACATCAGGAGTATCCTGATGGTCACTGTGAAGGAAAGGTCACTGTGCTTAGGAGCTGAATCCTTGCAGTGAGGCTTTACAGGTGTTCAGACAGCTTGTTAACAGCGGGAAACACAGAGAGTGTGAGCCCTTCTGTGTCTCATTAAAAGCCCAGGTGGATGTGTAAACTTGGGTCTGTGCTCTTTCTGACACCTGGTTTTGGTCTTTAAAATATGTGATCTGTATTTAAATCTGTGTAATGTGAATCTTTCTTTATTTCTACTTGAACACTTGATTTTTTGCTGTAAGATAGTGCCATGGTAATGGACCCACAGCTAAGAGCTCCATGTCTAGATGTGAGGTAGCCCTTACAGAAACAAGATATTTGACTGTTCTTATGCTTACCCAACCAAGCCAACACCATATTCTAGGGTGTTGAACACTGTGCCTGTGAGGAGGTTTCTTGATAGCGCTTCATAGTTAAATTTAGAAATTATAATTAATGAATTATGATTAGTGTTGAGTAGGGGTTTCTTGCCATACAGTATGGACATGGAAAGAGAGCATGAACTTTTGGCACAGTCCAGAAAGGTCAGGAGAGAGTTCAGTCTGTCCAAATCTTTTCAGAACAGCTATCACTTTTGATAAATTTTTTTATTGGAGAAAATCTGGCACATTTATTATACTTCTGGAGTTTATGATACTGCATTATATTATTGTTTTAAATTAGTACTTTATACTTTAATGTTTTGACATTATTTAAAAAAATTATTATTTTCTTGCTGGAGTAAACAACTAGTGAAAGAAAATGTTCTGAGAGCTCCAAAATTATTTTCTATTCAGCTTTGCAGTTGCATGAAAAATCTGAAAGTGCAGCTTTTCAGAAAAAAAAAAATATCACACTTCATTTATTGGAATTCCTGACCAGAGCTACTGTAACATTGTACTACATTAACCCTCAAAGGATTAACAAGCATTTAAATCAAAGCTGACTGAACAAAATTGTAATGAATAATTTATTCAATTAATTTCTCTTCTGTTTTCTCTTTACCAGTTTGTCTATTAATACATTGTAGCTAATTTAGTTGTTGTTTGAAATATTTTGCTAATAATTTCTTTAAATTATCTGATCAGGAAAAAAATATTATATTTAACAGAATAAGTTATTATAAATAGAGAATTTGAAAGGGAATTTTATCATACCATGGGATGTAGATAGTCTTGGACTGCTTCTTGCAAAAAGAAGAATATTATCTGAAACCCACAGGTGCTTGAAATAATTTCTATTTTGACATTTCCTGTTTTCATTGCTATTTTTACATATAAGAAAAGTAATATGTAAGAGAGTCTCAAGCTACCGGTGGGTGTTCAAATACAAGTCATGGGATGCATTTGATATTCAAATTTTCTTGAATTTTATTTGCATTTATAAGATACATAGCCCCTGTTTATTCTCTGATTGGATGATCTCAACCTGTCAGATTATTTTCTTATGTGACTATTAAATTACATTTTAAGTCCCAATGTCCAAGAACATCTTAGAATGTTTCAAAGAAAGTTTCTGCCCTAAAGCCACTCACAGATGTTTTTGCTGACAGTAAAAATGGATGGAGGAAGGCTGGATTTTCTTAATATATCAGGTCTGGAAAGGTTTCCTATTTCATTTTTCTAGTTGTAATTCCTGAATGAGTCAAAGGTTTTTTTTCTGGAAAGGCATACAGTAGTATTTTTCAATGTTTAAACTGACTTTACCCAAGCCAGTCTCTGACATCTGCCCACTAGGCTCTTTGTTTTGCTTTGAAGGGTGGGGTGGTTTTTTGGACAGATGTACCTGCTCACTTCCTTCATTGAGCTGGAAAATCTCCTTCAAGCTTGTCCCTCACAGCAGTGCAGAAGCCACCCACAGCAGTGGGAGCCTGGCTGTGCCACCAGCCATGGTGGTAAGGAGCATTCCCAGTCTTCAATCTCCGTTTTCCCCCCCATACTGGGATATGTTCCACTGGGTGGGAGGTGCATGGTAAATTAAAATAAATAAATAAATAAATAAATAAATAAATAAATAAATAAATAAATAAATAAGCAGGAAGAAGAAAGAAAACTTCCTTCCTCTGTGTCTCAGTGGAGAATTGATGGTGTGGCACTTCGCTTGCTGCGGCTTGTGGAGGGGTAGCAGGCAGAGGGAGGGTGACAGTGAGGGCAGCAGCAGTGAGGAATGTGCTTTCTGCGTGGTGGTCATCAGCATCTGACAAATGAACATGACGGTTTCTAAGTTTTTATCTTGCTTCCTTGCTTCCATTTGGTTGCATGAAACAAGACTGTATTTTTATTACCTACATAGATTTTTGATTAATTAATAACTCAGCATTACTTTAAAATCTAGTTCTAATTGGAACTTTTCTAGAAGCTAAAATATTTTTTCTGCCATCTTTCCCCATTTTTCCTTCACTGATGTGAGTAGAAACTCCTTTGTATAATGCTGTACCCTATTCCCACACAGCTGAAAATGGTAGCATGACTCACTGGTGAACAGGGATAAGCTGCAATGTCCCCCCTGAGGGTCACTCTGCCTATGCCTAGAGTACTTTCGTATCACTTGGTATCCTCCCTCTGTTGCAGCTTGACTCCACTCTCTGAAACAGAAATGTTTTCCCTACTAAGACAACTTGTTCCATTTGCTATCAAAGTTTAACTGCAGCAGTGATGGGATACTGCCCAGAGAAAACTCTTCCTCTCAGACAGGTCAGGGACAAGGGCCAGAGCCATCATAAGGCTGGGAACAAGCCTTCACAGAGCATCCTAAGTACAAAACGTGAGGTGCTCACCTGTGCAACTGCTGCAGCAGTAACATTTCTTCCTCGGGAATGCTGAGATTTTCAAACATAAAATAAAACTGGGTGACAGGGTGCCTAAGAAGCAGCTTTGCATCTGACCCACAGTGCTCAAGCCCTGGGGAAACTCAGCTATGTATTAATAATGCCATTAAGGGCAAAATATTTGCCTTGGGAAAGGCTCTCTTTTTTCCATCATGTTTGATAGAGGATAAATATAGCTTCCAGCTGTAGCTTTCTTGAGCAAAAGACCATCCTGAACACACCGATGCCTGTGCAGGTGCTTCAATTGATTTTGAAGGGGTCAAGGCTTCCCCTCTTTCACTGTTTAATTTGTCTGGGCAGGACTCCATGCACTCTTGGCACTAATTCAATGAGAAAGAGCAGTGTGCTTTAGTAAAAAGAGACTTTAGGATGGTCTTGTCAATGCCAGTGTGAAGGCAGTTCAAGCAATTTTGACTTGAGAAATGGCTAACAATATTTTCACATACCAGTAGGATGGTTCAGGAAAAGTTAGCAGATTCAGAGTGATTTATAAAAACTCACCTCTCATTTGGATCCTAATTAATACTTCTGTTACAGGAACTACAGCTTTTGCTGTTAGCTGAAAGTGGTCTGACCTTCAAATAAAATGGCACGTACTTCAGAAGGAGAAATATTCCAGGGCCTGTTGGTATCGTGGCACCATTTCTATGTGCTTTTCAAGCAGTTGCACATTTCTCTACTGCCAGTTCTGATAAAGACCTTACTCTGAGCGAAATCTGGTCCTTAACAGCTCTGGGTTATTCAAGCAGTTGTCTTGTGCTGTATGAATGATGCAGCCCGTAACAGTGGACATTGACTCTACTCCGGTCATTTTAAATTACGTTTTTTGTAAAGAGTTTAGGCTTACTCCTGACAATCTTTTCCGGTTTGGGGTTGAAAGGCTTTTCTTCAAAGCTTTTCAGTTCCCTAGAATTCTTTGCTTTATTAATGTAACATAAGAAATAAAGAAAACCAGGACATTCCTTCTAACACCATCAAAGCATTTAATAAGAAATGAAAGAGGATTTCTTTTGTTCCTACAATTATGACTATTGAAGCAAGCTGTGGTAGTGAACATTATTTGGTTTTTGATAATTTTGTTATTTGAGAGCAGCTTAGACTACTGTGCATACAGTTACAACCCGTTATCGCAGGAGAACATAAGGCAGTGAATGCCACATGAGCAGCAGTCTCATGCAGGCGGGGAGGAAATAGTGAATTTTGTGGGTAAAGCATTCAATTAGGACATTAAAAATATCTGGCTTATGTACATTCCTCAGCTATATGCTTTTTGTGGGTCCTTGGAGGTGGTGTTTAGGGGCGAATCTTCAAAGGCATTTAGGCATGCAGCTCTCATGGGATTAAAAGGGACTTCACTGACTTTGTGGGCTTTGTCTTTCTGGGTCTGGTTTCCACCAGGTGATGATGCTTATTTCATATACTGTGTATTGCAATTGCAAGCTTTGGACAAAAAGCACTTTCTCTCAGTGTGTGTCATTTCATCAATTGCCAAAATGGACCCAGGGACCAAATATATGGAGACCGAGCAAGGGTTATACAGTACTGCACGGGTTTGTGTGTGTGTGCATGTACTCATGTGCAACCTGTCTCTCTAGTGACCTTTTCTGTCCGTTTCTAGCTTAGTTAATGTCACGGTAAAAATGCTTTTCTATCTTCCCTGTCTTCTTAAATGGCTTTCCTGACTTCCCGTTCTTCGTTTTTCATCTGATTTGAATCTAAGGTACGAAGAAGATGAACATCTGACTTGCTGGAGAGCATCACTCCTGTGAATAAGAACTGCATTGAAAGATGTTTCAATTATCCAGAGAAACAAGTGCTTTTAAAGCAGTCAGATCTATTTCCTTACAGATTTGACTTCTCGTTTTGCATTACATTGCACTGTATAATGTGCAAAACATACAAAGGGCAAACTGGAGTGCTATGAATATGCTTCTGACTATGTGCAATCTACTATATTATACAACATGAAATTTTTTTAAAAGTTGAGGCAAAAAATTATTTCAAAACAGGATGACAGAATGACGGAAGTGTCGTATGACTATGTGGAGAGGCTATGTCTGCATATTTTAATCATAGCTTTTCCCCAGATTGCTTTTAAAAGGAAATTCTGGAAAATTTTAGGCAATGCCACACAACCCTCTGGTTTTGATAGAACCGCATGAACAGAATCTGGTTCCATAAATCTTTTCTCAACAAAGTCTTTATAAAACCTTAATTAAAACACGCTGTCTCTACTAGTGCTACAGAAAGTCAGGTAACAAAGCAATGGCAGCCAATATCCTCCTCTAGATGAAATAATTTCCTATTTCATTTACAGTCTTAACGAATGCTTCACTTTCTCTTCATTAAGTCCATATGCATCTCTCTTTGTCCTGAAGATAATATAACTGCTGGCACTGCAGGCTGTGCTTATGCAATTGTTATTTTTAAGACCATAAAGCACATGACACAATGCTTAGGAGCTGCCCTAATGAAATCAACGGCACTGTCACTGTGCTCACGATCATTTACACCACAGACTGATGCAGCTGCTGGCACCGAGTAACATCTGGTTTGAAATTCAGAGGAGAGGCCATCAAATTCTTCCAGAATTTCACATCATGAAGGACAAAGCCAGTAGCCTCCATTATTTTATTTCTTCTGTACATAATATCAGTCTGAGTATTTTAATTACCAGATGAGGGAGAAAGTATGTCCAGCCCACCTAACGTCTAAGTAGCCAGTGTACCATGGAAAAAGAAAATGAAAGAAAATCCAGCCAAAGTTCATTAATCTTAAAAATTGTCAGTCTTATTTCTCTTTGTATCCTGATCCTGTTTGCACTCAGTGTGTTCACATATGAGTGAAAAGGAGATTTCAATCAACAGTTTGTGGAGCATGTCCAGTTTTCATGCATTCATGTGTAACCTTTTCTTACCCTGCAGGTACAATTGGTTTCTCAGTGACATCTACTTTATTAAGTTTTTCATGCTGGGATTGCACTGAAGTGATGCTGCTTTTGCCCCCAGGAGTCACATCAGGTGACAGGCTTTCGAACTGCAATTTACAGAAATGGTCTCCGGCAGATGTCCTGAGGAGGATAAGAATCTCTTAGAGAGTGAAGAAACTGTCCCTGCCACTTAGAGAGGTGGTGTCTCATGGTTCATGAGCAATATCAATCTCCTGGGCCCTTTAAAGCAATTTCCATTCTTATACATTCCTCACGACTTTCGTCTTTATTGTGCTTTTCAGTGGCTCTGCAAGGCTGTGAAGACCCAGGGATTTCTTTCCCAGTAGCAGCCATTCAGCCTCACTGCTCCTCTGTAAAACTTTGTCTCTTCTCCTGGGATTCAGCAAAAAGAGCATAGAGCAACCAGGAAGAGCAGCAGGGAAAATGGAGAGGTGAAGTAAAAGGCAGCACGACCAGTCAAGTCAAGGAGCCAGGGTTTTTCTCCAGGCTGGTCAGAGGGCCTGCTCTGAGATGAGAGAGAAAGGCAGGGGTCAATCAGCCTACAGTGAAAAGCAGCTAAGCAGCAGCAACACCGTTTTCCTTAACTGGGGATCTGATCAAAAGCCTGCTTAGTTCTGTGGAAAAAGGCTTCCACTGAGATCAGTAGATTTTAGATCTGTCTTCCAAATATGTTCTATCTTCGGTAATTAAAACAGCTTTTGCGGCTTCCTGTTAGTCTTAGCATCACAGATCTCACTATTCTGTTGTGGAAGAAGTGGACTTGCTCGTGACTAACAGGTGGAATGCTGGCAAGGAAGTTTCTACTCCAGAATCTGGCCTGTAAAACTTTTATTACTAGTAAAGATGTGAGGGGAGGAAAACATCCAGAGTGGTTCTCAGTCTCTTGGTGAGCTTCCAGAATAGCATGAGGCTGCAAATCCCCAGTTTAGTGGCTGCAAAAGAAGTGCTGTTCACTTGGAAACACCATGAAACAGAAGCCCAGAGCTTTGTTACTGCCACTCTGGAAGTCCAAATGATGAAATGAACTGCTGGCTTTCATCATCGCTCCACCAATGAGTTCCTGCAAGAACCTTTGTTAAGGAAATGGGAATTTAGCATCCAAGTTCCCTTCTGAGATCTCATGAAATATTGTGAGCATTAAGAAAAAGGATTGCAGAACTGTAGCTATTCACTGTTGCTTCTTTAGTCCAAATATCACTAGGAATATTATTTTTAAGAGGGACAATTTGAGACATGAGGTCTACATCTGATTTTAGACTTCAGTGAGTAGGACCTAGAGATACCATTCATCAAAGCCCTGTTCTGAGTCTCTTCACTGGCTGTTGCAGTGTCCCAGAGCATGCTCACCCAGGGCTGGAGCTGTGCTCCTGAGTCTCGCTCGCCAGCATCCAGCGCATTTTGAATGCCTCTGTGATTCTGAGCAGTAACAATGTTCCCAATTGCTAACAACAAAAGAAAGGGTCAAGAGTGCTTATTTTGCTTCTCTGTCCACATCTTTTTATGTACCCAGAGTTTTTATGCAGATATTTGTAGAGAGCCGAAGGAAACCCACAGCTCTTTTTATACAAAGTGAGAAATTACAGAGAATAAGTCTGGGGAGTGCATTAAAAGAACATAAAACAGAGCAAAACCCTATTACCAACAAAATACTGTCTATCTTTGTCCTGACCACAGAGGAGTGAAGCAAATCTGTCTCTTTTTTTCCAGCCGTAGATGTTTTGATCATGAGCCACAGTTAACGCTTTACAATGCTCAAAGATATAGCTGGGCGAGGAACAGCTGGAGAAACCAAGGGAGACACCAGGACTGCATTGCCACATCCCTGCAGGATATTCCTATTGCATAAAATATTTCAGTGATCAAGCCAAGTGATTGCCAACTTGTCAACCTGAGGGAGAGCTCTGTGAGTGAAAGGCAAGCGCTGCTCTCCTGGAAGGTAAGCAGGTACTGTTTACTTGCAGGTAAACAGGCATTGCTGAGCTGCTACCTGTGGCATTGCTGAGCTTGGTGTGATGCTGAACACAATGAGGACATGCTTTTAGCTATTCATGGCCACTTTTACCCATATTTTACGTGTTTTTTCCTCTGTTCCCCTACTTGTCTAGCCCTCCCTCGCAGTAAACCACTGCTGCTTGGTGTATGCCAGAGGGAGCAGTCTGTTTCAATTACCGTGGCAGCACTACACCTCTGCTGATAACAAATAGCCATTGTGCTCCTGGCCCCAGGAAAAGGCACTGTAGGGAATTGTGCCTCTGGTTTGCAGGCAACAGTTCAATTTCCTAATTCTTTTTCAATATTCAAAATTTCACCTATGCCCTCTCAGTTTTCTCTGCCATCTACAGTCCCAAAGAAGGGATTGAGCCTACTTATTTAAGGATCCCAGCTTTTCAGGTGGTACAGTGAGGCTTCACATGTTCCAAGAGGAATAAGAGCACCAAAATTTAGCCCACTTTCATGTTAGTCAAACATGCTAGCAATTCACACAAAGATCATCTTCAGTGCAAGATGAGTGAAGCCTCACCATGACCTAGGAAGGAGAGAGATCATCTCTGTACAGTCAGACAGCAAAAGGTGGGGTGACCTGCCCAGGGCAGCAGACAATAGGGCCAGAAATTGAAAGCCACCTCCTGACCTCCAGGCACACAGTTTTCTGCATGTGGGTCTTCGTTCTGTCATCTCAGATTAAACAGTTGAGCACGACAGGCCAGTGTGAGCAGAGGTATAAAACAACACAAGCAAATGTCTGTGTCAGGTTTGCCGATGTTTGCTCAAAGTCATACTTAGCAGATATCCTGCCTTACGATTTCCCTGGATCACTGGCCATAATTCTCTATGTGCCAGCCTGTAATTTCTGAAAACACTACTTTTGCTTCTATTTTTAAGTCTTCTTTCCTATCATTTTCTTTTGGGTTATCAGGGCTGGGTAGTTCTAAAAGAGCTCTGTCAGAGTGAGCAGCAGTAAAAACCTGCAGTTTGGGCGAAAAAACAGCAGCATGGGAGAAAAGCGGCAGTGGTGGCAAACTTCAAAAAGTTTGGAGGTTCAGGCAGAGGAGTAAGCTTATCTGAACCTCTTTGGTGTGGAAATTGATACGGAATTTCATGGAAAACCTCGACTTGCATGTAAGACATCTGGCAGATCAGAGCTTCAGCTGGGTTTGAAGTAACTTGAGAGTGACCTTTCCTGCACTGTTTCCATATTTTGTCTTCCTGTCCACAGCAAATGAGAAGTGGCAGAAGCACATGATGGGTTTTGGTATGTGGGGCAGGCTCCATGTTTCCCCACCCTCCTTTCTTTGTCATCAACATGCTTAAGGGCCCAGCCTGCAAACAACAAAATGCCCAGCCAACCAAAGTGCCCTTTTTAAGCTTTAAAAGAATGATTTTGGAGATTGGGAGAGGAAGTACGCAGAGGTGAATAATTATTTCATGTGAGCAGGCTGATTTTTATGGGGGTCACTGGATCAGCTGGAAGCCTCATAATGCAGAGGTGATATCAGGATAAAAACTAATGTGAAACTGTGCAGGATAAATTTCCCCTGACATACATCCCATACCACTCCAGAGAAACTGATGGCTTGCATTGATTGTTAAAAGAGTACAGATTTTGGGCTTTTGTTTTTATGCAAGGCTACAAATTCCTGACACTGTGATTGTTGCCTTTGATATGAAAGTTGCATGTTATGATTCAATGGTTTTAGCTCTTCTTAAAAAGCTCATTAATCACTGATTTTACCTGTGTATAATTATTCTGCTGGAAATCTCAATCAATTTTTTTAATGTGAGAGTCAGTAGTTAGAGGGCTGTCAAATCTATCCATTATAAAACGCTGTTGTCAAAAGTATATAACCAGGCTGTAAACACTTGTTCTAATCTAAAAAAATTGTACAGAAAGAGTCTGATAAAGAATGTAAGTTTAAAGAAAGGGAAAAAAAAAAGAAGAAGAGAAAAATCCATACAGTTGTTTTTAGTTAAATGTCCTGTGCTGAAGGTAGTGTGAGGCACCCGGCTCTGCAGGCTTGGGATGAGCACAAGGCTACAGTGCTCCTCTCCTTTCTGCCAGCAGAGGGAAAGAAAAGGCTGCTATTCCTCCTCCTTCAGATACTGCAGATGGTTTTCTGTCCCAGGCAAACAGCAGTTCAGCTCCTGATGCCAAAGTCTGCGCTCCAGGCAGAGGTTTCTGTGCCACGAATCCCTGTGTAGCAGGTGTCTTTAATCAAATCCAGGTCTACTCTGTATTTTGTGCAAAAGGTGTAATTTTGATACATGAGAGGTTCCATTAAACAATGTCATGGTTCCTTCTGCTCCGAAACTTTGCAGTAAGGCAATCCAAACCAAGCCCTGTACGAGGTTCTGGCAGGGAGACAGCTGCAGCAGAAAATGCCATGAATTTGTGCCAGAGCTGGCACTGGAGCCTCCCTTGCTGTTGCCCCATTTTGTGTGGATGGGTTTGGTTGGAGGAGTCCGGTGTACTTCCCAGCTCGCTGTCCTGGGCTGTCTGGGCAGGCAGCCTGTGGCTGCATGCACAGATAAAATAGGAGCACGAGCTTGGATGGGGAGAGCACCCGTTTAAAACATGCTGGTATATGCATGGGTCTGCTTACAATCTGGGGCAATTTTTGAAGTCCTCAGGACTGTCTCCACAGCTCTGGGACCTACATTAATTTTCTAGCAGAGGACTGTGTGTTGCTATGTGGAGAACTGTTGCTTGGATGGGTAAGGAGGCCAGGATGATAAAACATTTGAGTCCCATCCAGCAGTGGGAATATGGAAGAGCTCAGTCCCTAAGCCCTAAACACCTCCACCTCCGCTGCCTAGTATGGCAGAGAGTAGTCATGCTGAACGTAACTTCCCAATTTAGGCAGAGAAGTCTCTGGTGTGTCCCCTTACTCTCAGAAAGTAGGCATGAGAGGAGCAAGTCAAATGAGGGGAAATCTCTGGCTTCTCAGCATGCTGTTTCTGACAGGTGTGGGGCTGTGTGTGTCTGCTTAGCAACCACAAAAATGATTTTGTGCAAATGATTAGACATTTCAATACAGAGTTGTTATGGCTGGAGAAGCACCTTTTACAGAACTGGATCACTGCAACTGCATAGGCAGTTGATAATAGTATTTTTAAATGGCCAGTGATTCCGAACACAGCAATAAAGCACATCAACACATACTTAGGGAAACAGCCGTATTTATGAGCCTCAGCTAATGCCCCAGCTGCATATCCCTGTGGCACACTGCGCCTCCAGGAGCCGTGCAAATGGAAATCAGGACAAAGCAGCCTTCTCTAGCGAGGCACTGGATTAAAAACTCCCTGAAAGTTTCCTGCTTCTTTCTGTGGGTATTTCTGCTTTACAAAACAGAATCTGAGGACCAAAGTAATTCAGGCTCATCCAGGATATCTAAAGGATGGGTTTGAATGCAGTGTTAGTGCACTAGGGCATTAACACTATGGGCTATAAGAAGGCTCTAGAGCTTGAAGGCACTGTTTCTTGAAACCCCCAGCTGTGCAGCAAAAGAGGAGGGAGGCCTTCAATGTCTCCCCCAAGTCCTTGAGCTCCACCAAGACAATCACTGTGTATAGTCACCACAGGCTGTAGCCACAGTGTTGATCAGTTAGCAGTGTGCAGTGCCTGGGAGAGCTGCAGAACCACACAGTCTGGAGGGAAGTGCTTTAGGGAGAGCTTACTTCCGAGCAGAGCCTGCTGAAGTCAGACCTGGCTTCTCTGGGCTTTATCCAGTCAGGCACTGGAAACCTTCGAGGGTGGAGCCTGCACAACATTTTTGGATAATCTGCACCGAAGTCTGACTCTCTCTGTGGTGGAAAGATTTCTCCTTATATCCTGTCTGGACAACCCTTATTCATTATATGGCCACTGTCCTGTTCTATGATCATACATCTCAGTCAAGAGGCTGCTTCCGTCTTCTCAATAACCTCTTTGTAAGCACTGGCAGGCTGCTGGTAGATTGTTTTTATTTCCTTTGGGGTGAACAAGTCTTGTTTCCTCAGCTTGATGTCACATAGCAAGAAAGATCTTGGTGGCCCTCTGCTTAGTTCACTCTGTTGGTCAACATCCTTGTGTCTGGGGACACAAAACTGGACAGAATAATTGCCATGTAGCCTGACCAATGCCAAATAAAAAGGAATGAAATTGCATTGTTATTCACCGTTCTAAATTTAAAGAAAATCTAGTAGGAAGTATTTTTAGTCCTTTGTGATTTCACATTTAGCTCAACCCTGAAATCAGAGAGAAGCCCAAAAGAATCCATGAACTACTTTTTTTTTTTTAAACATTCCTCACAGCTATACTAATAAAAAATTGCTGAAGATGTAAAAAGGATTCAAAATCATAGTAGTTCATCGACTGCAATTAAAAAATTCTTATCTTTCATTTCAGCACTGCTGGTTAATTTGTGCATCAGAGACCATGGGGCTGAGCAAGCATCGCAGGTAAAGATGTCAACTCTGAGCTATTTTGGGGAGCAGGGATTCTTGCCTCAGGACGTCTGGGAGAAGGGAGCAGCCAGCTCAGAAAGGCATGAAGAAAGAGGATGGCCTAGGGATTTCCAGACTAGAAGTCTGAAGGTGTTCCTGAGTTGCTAACAGAATCATACCTTTCCAAGGGGGATATTAAACACAATGCTGCTAGGCTGCTAATTCACCTTGGTGAGCTGGAAGGCTTCCTTGTGTAGCTGCTGAAGCCTGTCACTGGCACCTGAGACTGCTTCCTCAAGAATGGCAGACTGGGGCAGAATCAGTAATACCTCACAGACCAGTAGAAATATTAATATATTTTAATATATGTGTATTTGAAAAATGCCACCGGTGAATGGCCAAAGCTGAAAGACTCTGACTTTATTACCTAGACTTTCAGTGAGGTTTTTTCTTTTAATCCTCCAGGCAATAATTCCCCCATCTCTTTGCTCCTAAAATCAGATTTCATTTTAATTTTTTTGAGAATAAATTGCTGTAAATCTTTGGAGAGTCCTCAGAAATGTGATGGCTGCTGTGTCAGGCATTTTGGTTGAAGAATTTCTGCAGCTGAGTTGATGGAAAATAACCTATTGCTTGCTTTTATTAACCATTGCCTGATTATTTTTTTCCTAAGAGGCCAGAACTATAACTGGTCACAAGCTAGTGTTTTATCTAGGCACAGATTAAGCCAAAAAAGTGTCAAAATTAAATAGGTAACCCACGAGGATAATGTTACCTTAATGCTGTTGAAAGATTTGAATATATTTTGTGAGGTGGCATTTTTTATTTCTTCCCATTCTCACTGCTTTGCTTTGAATGCAGATAGGTTATACAAGCATTGCTTTAACTCACAAAAGCTTTCTGAATCTAAAATGAAGCATTTCAAAATTTAAAAAAGGCAAAGTCAGAAAGATTGAGACAGCAAGCAGCCCTCTCAGAGAATGCTGTTTGGAAGTAGTATTATTAGAGGTGCTGGAGCTGAGAGAGGAGAGCGTGTGCACAAAATTCCCTGCATCACTAAATATGACTTTCAAAACCTCGTAATATCTTCTGTAAAATCTGCCATCCTGTCAAACATTTTTGCAGTTGATCTCTTTGTGGCTGAAACCATAAAGAAAGCTCAAATAAAGTCGTAATTATTTTTGCTGTAAAAAAGCCACATCCTTTTCCTTTTGTCTCCTTGTTCTAAACCCCTGGCTGTACAGCATTTGATCAAGCCTTCAAAAAGACAAAACAAAATTTTCCCTCAGGCATAGAGCAGTCTTGGGAAGTTTTGGCTCAAGATACAGATATTTCTGCGAAAATGAAAATAAGATCTCAGAAAAAATATCCTACAGCAGCCATAACTGTGCATCGCTATGGTGGTTTTAATTATATCTAGAAAAGCTGGGGGATTGATATTACTGGAAGACTGAAATGGGGCTGGTAGTTGCGATAAGGACAGGGGACCCTGAAAAAACACAGCTGCTTTTTCACCTCCATGTCAGGATACAGCCATGCAGCAGCAGGCAAGCAAAAGGAGGTGCTTACGTGTCTTTTGTAGCATCCCTGGTAAATCCTCTTCCAAAGGGAAATGCCAGAGAGCGGATGCAGCTGGAGCGCTCTTTCTCGACATCATTCAAACGCAGCTCTCAGTCCTGAATTCTGAGCTGATGTTTAGCCATCAGAAGGATGTTTCATACCTGTCTTGACCTGTTGAGCTGTAGGTAATCAGGCAGCCTGCTGCTCTGTGCATGCGTGTGTGAGCCCACACCTCTTTTGGACAGTTACCTGCTAATAATCAGACCTGAGCTGACAGCACGAGGTCATTAATGGTTATTAAGTTTTTTGTCAACTCTGGCCTGTGTCTGATTTAAATCAGGGGTTTAGAAATGATAGCTGACCACCTACGTGACCTTCTGAGAAGCAGTTATATCAGTATTTAATATATCAGATTTTTCCAGCTGTATATGTTCCCTCATTTCTGTGTTATTCTGACACTATTTTCTCACCATTGTCTACCTATAATTTTCTTCAATAAACTGGCAAAATTACTTCGTCTTTCTTTTTCAAGGCTTGAGTAGGCATTCTTCAAACAGATGTTAAGCATTAAAAATAACAAGGAGTAATGATAAATAATTGGAATGACCTGACTGAGAGATGGCGAGAAATAAAGGAAATAATTTAAGGGGGAAAAATTCTATTACCATCAGTAAGAAAAAGTAAAGTAAGAAAATACTTGCAGAAGCTGTGCTTAGTGTTCTTAAGGGACCCCAACCCTGAACCCTGATACCAGGAATGTGTCTGACGTGCAGTTAACATCTATCTCAGGTAAGGCTGGGGAGATTATATCATCCATAGGGCAATCTCAAAAGTAGCTTTGTCTTATGTATATAAATGTTGGAGTCATTCAGGTTTAGAAGCAGGAATGCATGGCTTATATCTGTGTCACTCCCCTTTTCTCTAAGCTGTGAAGTCTGATCTTTGCTTTTGCGAGGAGCACAACAAAATCTTACTCTTGCCCTTTCCATTTTGTGTGGAGGTATTTGGGCTGTAGTAAACTCATAATTTTTGTATCTGTGCCAGAAATGGAGCTACAGGCATCAGGAAAAGTGATTGTATGTGACCAGCTCCCAGGCACCATTCTGCCATTTTTTCCACGTAGGACATGAAGCGGATGGCACGATTGAAGTCTTATGACACAGCAAAGCTGTACAATGAAACTTTAATGTCATAGTCTCTCCTCAAATGCCGTACCTTGACACCTTAATCATTTTTGCCTTTTTTTCTTTGGACCCTCTCAGGTTTTTTAATTGGGTTGTCTGGTACCTAATGAGGGTTCTCAGTGTGGGTTCTCCTTCCCCAGCATGGAGCAGGTGAGAAAGTCCATCACCCTTCTTCACTATGATCTACTGGCTTTATCCATAATTTACAAGCAGGGAACAATTTGCTGTCCAGTTTTGTTCTTCCTGAGTGCCTGACATTGTTTATTTTGGGTTTCTCCTTCTTGAAACATTTTGCTTTGGATTGTGTTAGTAGGGGTTAGTGCAGGTTTTGTTTTACATTGAATTTCCTTTTGTTACTTCTCACTTGTAATTCTCTAGATACATATGTATTGCTGTATTTTTGCCCTTTCTCTTCTGTTCCTGAGTGTGCACTTTGCAACATCTTTTGCATTTCTAATAAAGGTATTACTCAGAGTCAAAACTGGAAGGAACCCTGTGAACATCTTGCTCCTGCTACCTCATCAGTCTCTCTGCTGCAGTTTTGTGCAGGGCTCCTTATCACTCTCCTTTCTGCTGTTGCTCTTCCTGTAGGTCTTTATTAAGCAAATAGTTTATGCTCTGTGGTGAACTTTGTGGATGCAAACAATCCTCTCCTTTCATGCAGTGGTTGCTCAAAACTGACTTGGAAAGATTTAAGCATGCGCTTAAGTGTTGCTGAAGGGAGGCTTCTGTTCTGATTTAATTAATTTTATCCCTTACCTTTTGATTCTAGTCTTCTATGTATAAAATGTCAATAACTCCCTCTAGAATGGATTCTTTCTTTATCCCACATCACTTGTTGCTCATGTTTCCAATGCCCTCTTGAAGTTTTCTAATAGCTCTTTTTGTACTGCTGGGTCGATTATTTTACTGGAGATTGAAGATAAAAGTGCTGGGCAGTAATTGCAGAGATCATTCTTCCTTCTGTGTAAATCAATACAATATTTGCTTTATTTCCAGCCTTTGGGACTTCCATAGTTCTCCATGACTTTCAAAAATAATTGCCAATGGTTCAGTAAATTAACTGGCTAATTCCCTCATCACCTGAGGATGAGTGCAACCAGACCAGCTGATCTGTATGGTGGATATTCAAAATTTCCAACTGTTCCTGCAACTTGCACTACAATAATGGCGATTTGGATAGGATTTTCATTATTTCCCAATTGTTACATCCTTTTTTTTCTATTTTATTTGGGAAAAAAATAGGGGGTGATTTGGCCTTGGAAGAAATACTGTTTTTTTCATCTTCCTCTCACTTATTAATGAAACTACTTTCTGGCTGGCTTTCCTTTTCCCTACAGGACATTTGTGAAAGCCATTCTTATTCTGCAGTACTGCTTGGGTTAGCATAAATTCAGCTAGGTTTCTCCTGTCCTTGTCATTTCTCTTTTCTCCTATTTTCTTCCATTTCTTTTCTATTTGCTGCTGCTCATTTCTGGGTTCTGTTACCTCTGAGCGAAGCAGCTTGTACCACTGTCACTGACCTATTCCTACAAATAATTGGAAACATAGCTTGGGCAGAAGGATCTAATCCATTACCAAATTCTCTCCCATTTCTCCCTCACTGACCTAGTGTCCTCTCATACCTGGACTTTTTCACTGTGTTTTATTTATCAGCAATGGAAAAGGAATAGCTTTAGGGGGATATTTATGACTGTCTTTCCAAGATACTTCTCTTTTCCCAAGAGAGACGTAATAGGCAGGTGCCAAAATTAAGCAAGCCCTGTGTTTCTGGTTCCCCTGAGGTCACAGCAGAGACCCTCCCTGGAGGTGGCTGGCCATTTTCTCTGTAATCTATCACTGCAACCTCAGCCAGTGTGTGATGCTCAAGCCCGGAGCGCTTTTGTTGTTGTCCCTCTCCCTCGTGCACTTGTAAGGGCACTGACTTACATGACCTAGCAGGACTTTTCCATCTTTAACTTTTGGAAATGGTTTACCTTTTACAGCAGTGCTCTCTGACTCTTTCATTTCTTGGTCGTTTCTTTTTCCCAGAGGCTCAGTTTTATACTTCCCGGGTCTCAAAATGCCCTCACTTTAATAAATAATGGCAGTTTACAAGCTGTGATTTGGACGCTATACTTGTTGTGCTTGGAGTATTTCTGAATAGATAATTGTCAAAAACTCTTCCCAGATTAACAGCAGATTTTTTCCTGTCGTTGTGGTACCAGCTCTCAAACTCATCTCTGCAGCTTTTAGAGTGGGTCACCATGCTGTGCTCAGAGTAATGTAATGTAATGTAGTGTGTCAGGCAGCTCACACAACCTGTTTCTCATTTGAAGCTGCTGCCACCCTAAAACTATGATTTTAAGGAGGAAAATTGTTTATTCTCTTCTTTGATGTTGTTTCATGTTCATATGCTTCTATTTTGCCCGTTTTCCTCATGGTGGAGGCTGCTTTTTTTGCTCCAGTGACCGGATACTTGGACATGAAAACATGTTACCACGTATTTTCTTAGAGAGAGGGCAGGAAATAGGTCTGAGGGAGAACACTATTATTTTCTTTCTTAGCTTTTCTACCACAGGCATTTCCATGTTCCTGGCTTCCCACTGATTGTCTATGATACAGTCTTCTGAAAACATATGGATAAGACTTCAGAAATATATTACAGGAAATATTAAAAGTACTATCTTGTTACTAAACTCATAATTATCCTTCTTTCGAGAGTACCTTATAAAGAACAAACATACCACAGATGGTGTAGTTGGAAACAAGGTGGTTAATTAAAAAAAAAAAGGGAAAATAATCCCTCACCATTTAATTTGTACACTGTCTTGATTTTTCTGTGCAACCCCTATCACCCTGCTGTTCCAGGAGCCTCGTGGCTTCCTCGCCGTATTTCTGCATAATGCAGGTTGTGCATCTTGCTCTGGCAGAAGCAGTTCGTGTCCCCAGCTAAACCTTTCCATGCTCACAGATGTTTCATCTCACATTGTTTAAATTTCATCATTACTCGAAAGAGGAAGCTGAGCATTTCAGGACCCTGGTAAAGGAATTGCAGTGACTGTCCCTAGTCATACTGCCCAGTCTCTGCTCTTCGGTTGTTTTGTGAGCTGGGCTCTATTCACATTAGGTGGGCATCTGTTGCCCTGAAAAAAAGTGGATGAAGTTGGCCTCTTCTTCCTTGCATGACTGAACGTATTTTTATGTGTGGAGGAAATTCACACTAAACCCTAAAAAAACTAATGAAGGTCCAGCTTGTTAACACAGTAGGTGACTTGCTGTAGTCAGTGGCAGCGTCTTTCTCTTCCGGGCAGTTTTCTCGCTATGACTTTGTTCTTTATTCCCTGCTGCCTTGTAGCTTCAAGAATAGAATCCCAATTAATATTTGCCATGTTGCCTCACACTCAGCCATCAGTTAGGCTTGAAAACTGCCCATCCTTCAGGCACTCCCACTTGAAATGTATGAGATGTTGTGGAGGATGGCCAAGGGAAGGGAAGGTCCACAAAAGCTATTGGCAAACAGAGAACATGAAAACACTAAGAGACACCCCTGGCATTTGTTTCTAGTTCTACTGTTTTTGATGCTGAAAGGACGATGAAAAGGTGCAAAGAAATTTGAAAAACAAACAAAAAAAAGAGGACAATATAAATACAAAAGACATCATCCTCCAAGAGTTCGGTTATCCAAAAAAAGGTTAGGAGATGACTTGAACATGTTCCCTTGATAACTATTTGAGGAGAAGGCTAGTAGAAGAGGGCTGTTAAATTCAGTACACAGAATCATTAAGCAGTCCCCTCAGGCATGGGAAGTGTGTGACTGAAGCTTGTGTCCCATTCTTAGCTAGACTGATGGTTTCACAGGAGGGTTGTGAAGACCCCAGGGGACTGCTCCTGGTTACATTGCACCTGACAGGCAGAGGTGCACTCTCCTGTAGGTCACAGCAGCGGAGGAGGTGGATGTGTTTTGCCAGCACCAAGCTGGTTATTATGTTTTCCCTTTAGACATTGCCGTCCATTTGAGAGTCACTTCACAGCCAACCAAATCTGCAGCTCAGGGGAGATGCATTCATTCAACATTTACTCACTGATGCTGGGTCTGTTTGCCTCGCAGTCTATAATACACCGAAGTGTGTCATATTTAATTTTGTCACACCTATGCCCGCATTCCCAAATCTTGTAGCTATGGGCTGCCTGAAAGATAACAGCTCCACACAGATGTAGGTGTTTTGCCAAGATTAATGATGAGACAAAGCGCATAAAATTTAAGAAAGGCAGGCAAGTCCTGATGGTTCAGACTTTGCTCTAGTCCTGTTATTTAATGAGAAGGTTCCTCTTTATCTGCTCGAAAATTGTTTACTTCTGCAACACTGTTCAGAAAATAATTTCTTGTACTTTCTGTCTCACGGCAGGTTATATGGCTGCATTTGTTTTCAGTCTCAGTCTGATTGCAAATCTAAAATATGGCTCTTGGTTCTTTTCAAACAAAGCAAAAACCCCTCTGAGCAGAATTTGAAGAAAGTGGTCTGTCTTCTTTTAAGGATGGTTTTAAAAGGTTTTGCAGGTTTTGAACTGCATAGGAAAATGTTAACTGGAAAGTTCCTTTTGTACTGGCTCTAGAACCTTGGCAAGAGCTTGGGGCTCCTATTAGTCTAGGTAATGAGCACTAATAACTGTGATAATGACACTTTTGAATGTTTAAAATAGATTCTGTGACAATGTGCTGGTCAAATGTGATATAATCAAGTCTAATACAGTTTTAATTTTCAAGCTTTATAAAAATCCAGTTTTGAGATGACATGCCATTCTAAGATAATGTTCCCTGCATAACGAGTTAAGAAATTTAGGCTTTTCTAAGTGCCAGTTACTGAATTTATAATTTTATCTTGGAATTTGGACACATCAGAAGAGTAACAAGTAACAGTGTTACGAAGAGCATGGGACCTGCTAGCACGTAATTTTAGGTGCTTAAAACACCAGATATTAGAGACACATCTTCTCATAGCTAAAATTTAATATTTTCTAATTTATCAAGTTAGTCTGGGATCCTACTTAAACAACCAAAACATGTAGACCTCAGCAGTAACCCAGTCTTGCAGGCCTGGGACAAGTTGTGTGTTTTTCTTTAAACAGAATGACAACTTCTAGCATGCAGTTGCCAAAAAACCCAATGCATAAAAAGTCCCAGTTATTTTATTTCTTGGCCTAGCAGTTTCAGACATGCCCAGCAGAGAGCTCTTTGTCTCTCAAACTCTCTATTTCTAAGGAATATGCCCCAGAAAACTTTAGCATGAAGAAAGCACACATGAGATAGGAAAGGCACGATATGATGTAGCAATGTCCCAGGTCAGGCTTAAGCCAGCAAAAAGAATCTCACTGAGTTAGCATGCTCTCACCTCTGATCTAGGCTCCAGTCCTGTAACAATTAAAAATTTAGATAAACAGGCGACACTGAAATCTGGAGGTTCAAGGATAATAAAGGATATTAACTAAAGTCAGTTGAAAGCTGAAACTGTCTAATAAATTCTTTATTACTAAATTTTCCTTTTCTTTTGGTTTTTTTTAAGACCACAACAGGACTCAGGTCTTGGTAATTCACATTTATAAGTAATTCTCGTTTTATTTACAGGAACACATTCTGAGGAATATCTTGGAAGTTTGCTGCAGAGATTCTCTGCTGGCTGCCAATACAAAGCTGCAGGTAATGAAAAGTTTCTAGCCCAACTTTCTATAAAAATGAAATGAAAGAAAAATGTTCAAGTTCTGGAACTTTATATGTAAAGTACAACTCTAATCTTAAATATTTCCCCTAATCTCTCCGTAATTCCTGGATTTAATTTGCTTAGCTTGCAAAAAAAAGATTAGATGTTTCCCTACAAATAATGATGAATTATTCACTTTTCTTCTTGCTTATGAGTTGTTCACAGACCTATATGAAGTAATTTGTAGTCTCTAGCAATCTTTAGTCTCTCCTTGCTGGGAAGCTCAACCCAATATTCCTCAGCAGATTTTCTGCAGACTTCATTGATCCACTCTTCATGCTGAGCAGGCACTGGTCATCCAAGTTTCAATGTGCGGTCTCAGATTGCTGGATGGGAAATGGCTGGTTCGGATCCTGTGATGAAGGATAACTCTGTAAGGAGAGGTATTTCCCATGTGCAAGTATTCTGGCTCCTACACAAATGCAGGACTTGCGAAAAACAGCTCAAACCTCTCTTAGCAGCCATATGCCAAAGCTCAGTCATTCAGGGGCTGCTGTAGAGTAGACAGGAAGCTGCAGGAAGTTGAAGAATTCATTGAGTTCACTCCTGTTGTGCTCTAGTCCTGTTCTCCACTTCTGACCAAGAAACCCAGGAGAGAAAATGGAGGTTCAGTCTCTTTCTGCTTGCTTGCTCTAGAGCTTTTTGGGAAGTGATTCAGCTGAATGCTGCCATGACAATACTCATTATCAACTTTACACAGCACACTGGCAAGTTAGTTTTCTTATGGAAAACCTTACTTCACCACTTTTTATCCCTCTCACCCACGGTCTCCGCCTGAAGGCTGTGATTCTCTCTGAAACATATCACTTTGGTTCCCTGGCCAACTTAGAAAGTTAATTAGCTGTTTTCTGCTTTTCTGTGCTTATGCCTTTCTCTGTGACAGAGTGAACAAATCTGCAACCAGAATTTGGATGCCTAAGTGATAACATGAGCACCACTGTGCTGCCAGTCAGTCAGCCCTGCTACAGTGCTTCTCCACACATAAGCAGGTTGGCCACTGAAACATAAGCTTTTTCATCTTCCTTCCTTGATCCCACTCAAACCTTAAAAGCTGCAGAAGACCTTGGAAAACTGTTCTCCACCATTCAGAGTAATGCGGAGCTCCCTGTGCGCATCCCTGCCATTGCCCAGTGTTGAGGCACTCGCACTCCCAGCCTGGGTGTGCACGGGGTTTGCTCCATATTCCAGGAATGCTGCAGCCATGAAGGCTGAGGAGCAGGGTAAGTGGAGAGCAGGTGAGAACAGGAAGAGAATACTAATGTGATGTGATGGTTCCGTACTCTACTTAGGAGGAGTATGACGCACACATATTTACCACAGCTGCAGAATTCTGGCAAGTTCCAGTGAATTTGAGAAGTTACTGAGAAAAAACAGTAGTTAGCAAAGACCTGAATGGTTTTTCAAGCCTCTAAATTTGCTCAGAATCCGAATTTGATCCCTGCCAATAAAGATAAAATCTACCTGGTTTTAATGTGGGATGCCATTAATATCTGAAGAGAGTTTAATAACACCAGAACATATTCATAAACTGATCCTTAGTGATTTGTGCAGGCATATCTCTGTCTACCTAACATATCCTTCTGCCTTTCCATTTTAGGCAGGCTCTTCCTGTGCAGTTTCTGAACACATCTTGCAGAGGACCAACAGCCCATTTTTTCAGCAGCACTGAGCAGTCATGGTACCCAGAAGGAAAAACTACACTTGGAAAGGTTTGTATTCCAATTCCTGATTTCATGGATTATTCTGAAAGTTGTACTATTTTACCTGACTGGCAGCTGTTTATAAGTCTTGAGGGAGAAATATTAAATATCACTTTCTCTTTCATAAGAAAGATGATCTTATTTATCTGGGCTTTATTCTGTGCTTTTTATATGTCCTAAAGCACCAAACATAACTTCAGTGCTCCAGAAGTGTTCTGCCCTGTGCCTTTGAATCAGCCTAGCCTGCCAGGCTTGGCACACGTCTGACATTTCAATAGTGTTTTGTTCTTACATGGTAATTGAGATCACGAAAGTTCCCTAACAGAACATGGCCCAACTTCATCCCCTGTAAAAATGTTTGACTGTTCCAGTGATACTCTAGCCACCCTTCACAACATTCCTGTAGGATACGTATTCCCACGGAGCAGGTCAGAAAAGATAACATTTGAAGCACAAAGATTCAAAATGTTTGCCTACTGTGCATTCAACCTGACCTCAGTTTTTCAGTTTCAAAGCTGTTGCATGTGTTCTCTCCATTTTTCTCAAACACGTGACTGAGAATGAAAGAGAATGTCATCACCAATTTGTTCACAGTCATGAACTTATTTGGTTAAGACTTACAGTGAAAACAACCTCCCAGAGAAGAACATAGGCCTTAAGGAAGCTGAAAGAAAAAAATAGGGTTTGATCTGTGTTTTAAAGGTGGGCCACTTGGATGACTGCACTTGCTGTTCGAACACATTTGGTTTATTCTGGTTGCTGGTCCTACCATCAGCTGAGAGAAGCAGGGGTAAGAGATGTCAGCAAGCCCCAGGCTACCCAGCAGATCAATATCTGAGTCAAGATGAGAATACAGCTCTTACCTCCTGGGCCTGTGGTTGGACACAACTACCTCTTCTGTGTTATCAGAAAACCCCATTAAGAGCAACTCATTTATACCAGGACACACAGATTTAATTCCTTCTTTCTTTTAAGTCTTTTCTAGTTCTCTGTCACCAAGCATTGATTTGAAAATGGACATTCATCTTCCTTGGGCAGAACACTTTCAGGTATTTGCAATCCTCTGAACTTGCTCTCTAACACTGAAAAATTATAATGCCAGTGAATTGAAGCCAGTGATAGACTTTTTAATAGGCAAATATTACCACCAGATTTACCTGCTGACAGTGGAGTTGATGTTAATGGCAAATGGTATGAACTAGGAGAACTTTGGGGTCTTTTAATGCTAAAAGCCTGAAGCATGTAGGTTTTTAATTTACAAGCTCCACTTACCATCTACTTATCAGGAGCCTGAGGCTTGCAAATGGGCAAAAATGGATAAAGCAGTTAAAGAGGTGCTGAAGTATGATTAGGTGTGAAGCTCTGAGTGCAAATGCTGCGTGCAATTGCGGCACTGGCTGGGCACAGAGTACAGGCAGTCACTGCCAGCTAGTGACAATGTGCCTAGTGGGAGACCCACACCTACTTGAGCGTGTGTTATTGGGGGATAGAGGATGGCAGCCTTAGGATTAGATGCCAGAAGAACCTGGCAGCAATCAGGAAGCTGTTCTTAATAAGATTGGGCTTATGTACATTTTATGTTTTGTCACTGGTTCCTCTCAGGAAGGCAAGCTCAGTGCAGACACACTGGAAATACTGCTGGGCTGCACAAGACACCCAAGACAGGGTGGCTGGAGCCTTCAGTTGCACCAGTGCTGTGAAATTTTAGGTGGGAGTACCTGTGCTCCCCTGCTTCTGCCTACAAACAGCAGAAAAAGTCACAGTCTCTCACTGGGGTTTGGCACAATGTGCAACGAGGGGCAGATCTGCGTGCCAGATAAAACAGGTTTTGTTGTTCTTTGGTTTTGATTTTCCAGGGAGATGTGAAAGAAAAGGGGAGACGATAGTGTTTAATTTAACAGAAACTATTTGGCTTCTAACATGAAGGACACTTTTGAAAACAGGAACATCAGTGTAACGGGGGAGGCAACTTGACAAGAGAGGAGCACTTAAAGTAATGTGATTGCTTCACAGTGAACCATGAGGTCAGGGTTATGAAGAAGTCCAAACTGTGTCAGAGCTCCTCATTTCAAACTAATGAACCCCTTGATGACAGGAACTGGAGTTCCTTGACAAAGGGGATGGACTGTTTACAGCAAAGTGGTGATGTCAGTGTCAGTAGTAGCACCAAAAGGTTAAAGACAGCAATTTAATTCGCATGGGCAAGCGTGTGTCACCTTTCTGGTCAGGAGGGTCTACACAAATTCCTCTTCTAGGTTCAAGTTCAGCACTTTATCTTCAAACTATCAAGGCCAAACAGAGTTCAGTTTTACATGCTCACGTAGAAGTTCACCTTTTATTCACCAGAAACATCTTGTTTCATGGCTCATAAATATTAAACTAATATAAATGTAACCTCTGTGCTCTCAGGACTGATGACGAGTGAATGAATTTAAGAACTAAAATTTCCAAGCTGCAGTCTCTTTTCCTGTTGTTAGCACTCTCTGACAGAGGCTTAACAAAAGCACCAGCAACTGTGGTCAGCTCAAATGCAGAAAGGACTCTTGCCTTCATTTCCACCTCCCCCCACTCTGACTACCCACTTGTAGAAACTCAACAACCACAAGTACTCCAGCCTGACTTTGTGAACTTTTAAAACAACAATAAGAACATGAATGTTTCCAATGCCCCATTCACAAAAGCCATGTCCCATATGTGTGGGGGTATGTTGGCTTCTGTGGCATTGTGGTCATATCAGTGCTGCTGTGTTCTTCTTCAGTTATTTGTTGTTGTGCCAGCACAGTCTAGAAGTCACCAGTAACAGAAATATCCAAGTGATTTTGTGCTGTAACTTCTGAGATGAAAAACTTGGCTGGTAAAAAAATAGAAGTCATAAGTCTATTTGCCTCACCTACTTACTGTGTGATTATCTGGAACAGCTTGTGAAATTATTTGGAAACCTAACATATTTAGCAGATAGGGACCAAGACTCTCTGTGAGCTCGCCAAAAGCAAACTTTAATTCACAGTCTGGATATCAGCAGAGAGCTATTCTTCAAGTGGTCTGATGGAAGGCTTTTCTGACATTTATGTGGTGAAACACAGCTCCATCCCATATTTAAAGGAAGAAAAAAGTAGTCAGAACAAGAAAATCTCTTACGAAAGCTTCAAGGCCAATGGCCAAAATTTAAAAGTTACGCTGATCACTCTCATTTCTCCTTTGGGTCTCTGAGAAAAGTTCTTGGATTGTGCAAAGAAAGATAGATAAATATATATATCGTTGACTTTGAATCTCAAAAGATCAAATATTTCTGGGTGCTCAATGCCCTCAGCTCCTGCTGTTTCTGTCTGACATTACACAGCACTTAAGAAATGGTAGACATGCTTCTGAGTATTTCTGCCACCAAGTATTCCAGCTAGAATAGCTGTGTTAGCTCTAAGGCTACTCTTACTCCTCTTGCTTCCTCCTTGCCTTGCATCTCGTGCTGAGTGCCTTCCTCAGTCTTGCCTGCTCTTTGCAGAGACAGGACACAGAGCCTGCTGCTGCTTCAGGTTTCGGATAGGATGCTTATCTCATGCCCAGAGAAGGCCAAAAAGATGGTCTGAGTAGATGAGCAGAGTGATAGAAAGTGAAATTAGCAATAAAAAATGATTTAAAAGTCCATTCTGTAAATCTGCAGTGGCATAAAAAAAAAGTCCTGGCAGGGGTTGATGATGTCCTTTGCTGGAAATGGTGCCTGGGGCATTATTATGCTCTCACGCTGATGATGACAGATGTACAAACCAGAAAGTGACGGGAGTATGAGGCAGCTTTGCTCCATCCTCCAGCCAAGCCACTGAACCTCTCCAGCTGGAAAAGACCTTGTGTAGTTGTGGCTCACAGAGGGTGTTATCTCCTCTCAGAGAAGGCAAGTGGGGTTGCGTATCTTTCTGAAGCAGGTCAGCTGCTGGGGTTGGCACAGAAATGGGCTCAAAAGGAGAAGCAGGTGTCCCAGAAAAGGCATAGGTGAATATCTTGCTACACGAGTCAGAGGTGACTCAATCTTCACACAAGGGGTAATCCTGAAGTCTGTGTGGAGTACCCAGGCTACTAAAAGATTAGAGCCTCTCCCCATGCTGTCCTGATGGCCTTCCAGCCTTCCTGGATGAGCACGGTACCAGGAGGCTGACATGGCTGGAGGGTCTATTTTTCTGATAAAGCAGAAGATGAAGTCCTGACTGCCTCTATTTATTCAATGTATTGTATTTATTGATGGCACTTTCTGCACAGAGAGAGCAAAGGACTCTTGCCCTGGGTGAACATATAATGTCCCACTTAAGTTTCCATGGCATTTTGCTGTTCTTGGCCCAAATAATTGCTCAGTTCTTCTACTGAATAGCAAATAGGTTTCAGCTCAGACACAGCAGTTCGACAAGACCTGTGACAAAACTTAACTTAGTGCTGACTTAACAAAGTACTTGTGTCTGTGAGGAGCCACCGTGGCTGTGGTTTGTATTCAAAGCCTCACAGTGTGCTGAGGAAAGCTCCGTCAGGCTAGCTCTGGAAAGGTACCAGTATGCCTGGAAGTCAGAGGTTACAACACACAATGCTGAGATGAGCAATCCAGGGCCTGGAGCCCTGCGTTGGACACCTGTGTGCCTGGGAAGTCCCACGCTTCTCACAGAGGCTTCCAGGCCAGCATGCTAAGCACATGGCCTGTGTTAACCAGAGGAGTAACCTGGCCCAGGGATGCACTTGTGGGGCAGTAGGATGGTACATTCATCCTTCAGGAATGTCAGTGTTCTTGGGCCAGAAGCTGCTTCTCTGTGTTTTCCTTAAAAAAACAGTGAGCAGAGGTCCTGGACGCAATGGCTAGAGCTGTTTTCCCAAGAGGCAAGAAGGCAAGATTTCATTCCCTAATTTGTCTGGGAAGAACCAAATCCACACAAATTAGGAGGTGTAGACTAGAGGTGAGATATGGTATGTGTGGGCCTGCCTCGCTCTCAGCTGAGGTCTCCTGCCACCCAGGGCAGTGCTGAGGGGAAGATGGGCTTCGGCCACCTGCTGTTTTAAAAGAAGTCCCTGTCTTCCTCTCATAGCTTGGTTTGAAGAGGGAGGGATGTCTGAGGATGTGGCATGAGTTAAGCATGTTCTGAAACCACCTCTCAGATCAGCCATCTTGTGGATCACAGCTACATGTCCAGTTTCCATGAGCCAGCAATGTGCACTGGCAGCCCAGAAGGCCAGTGGAATCCTCGGCTGCATCCAAAGCAGCATGGCCAGCAGAGTGCAGGAGGGGATTCTGCTCCTCTGCTCTGCCCTGGTGATACCCCACCTGGAGTGCTGCATCCAGCTCTGGGGTCCCCAGCACAGGAGGGACATGGACCTGTTGGGGCAGGTCCAGAGGAAGCTACCAAAATTATTAGAGGAATGGAGAACCTCTTCTATGAGGAAAGGCTGAGAGAACTGGGATTGTTTAGCCAGGAAAAGAGAAGGCTTCAGGGTGACCTAATTCTGGCCTTCCAGTACTTGAAGGGAGCCTCCCAGAAAGATGGGGAGAGACTATTTGTAAGAGCATTTAGTGACAGGACAAAAGGAAAAGGATTCAAACTAAAAGAGAGTAGGTTTAGATCAGCTATCAGAAAAAAAATTCTTTACTGTGAGGGTCGTGAGGCACTGGAACAGGTTGCACAGAGAAGCTGTGGATGCCCTATCCCTGGAAGTGTTCACAGCCAGGTTCGATGGGGCTTTGAGTAACCTGGTCTGGTGGAAGGTGTCTCTGCCCATGGCAGGGGTTTGGAACTAGAAGATTTTTCATGTTCCTTTCAATCTAAACCATTCTATGATTCTATGATCATTGTTGGGCATAGACCAAGTGTTAAGCTCAAGGAAGGAGTATTTGTGAAAACTCAGCTCTAGACATCTGACACACCTGAGTGAGCAAGAAATCACATGTTGTAAGTCAGCAGTCTGGGTGCCCCCTGCCCAGATGAGGATTTTTGTAATGGCAGTTTTAGATGCAGTGCTGCCATGCAGAGAACTAGTGGTTATCCAGATTTTCAGGATTACCTCGATATGAAGCTTGCTGGTGTGTTTTGAGCATTTGCCTTTTCTTTATCATAGAAAATGATATTTGATGAAACTGACAGTCCACATGACCCTTTCGATCAAAGCAGCATGCATTACTGTTTAACGAAGCTTGTGACTTGAGGTTCTATAAAATATGCTAAGAGCCTGCATTACAAGATCCAGTAATAGAGGAATTAGCTTGTAGTGTACACAGGAGAAAAGCTTTGCTCTGAGACAATTTACAGAGGTTCTGGAAAAGGATTGGCTATAATTTTGCTCTGAAACAATGCTGCTGCTTTTATAGCAATTTTTATTGGCAAGTTCATCCTCAAATGTGTTGTTTTATCATTACTTTTCTATTATTCACACTGAAAAAATATCACCACAAAAATATTACTTGCTCCAGTACAAAACTCGGTTACTAAGGTTACTAGATGAGATCTGTTTGGAATGATTTACAGCTCCTAAACACACTTTCCTCCCCCAGTGAGCTGACTGAGAAGAAGAATCTGCCCTAATAAATTAACCATGGTAAATGCAGACTGACCTACAAATTAAGAAATACAAGGTTAAATACAAACATCGATCAAAGGCAAGAACTATAAATAGATAATGAACTGAAGAAACAATGCCTGCAAAGCAAAAGGGTCCTGGTGTTTCCACGTTGGCTGGCAAATGCTACTTAAGTACCCTGCTCAGCAGAAGAGGAGGATACTGCTTACATGCATTCAGATGAAATGTTGTGCAGCAGGAAACATCGTCACATCTACCTAGAATAATTCAAGAAAAAATAAAAACCATCCTCTATGAAACTCTGCAGGGAAGTTCAGCATAACTTCTCCAGGGCCAAGGCTGTGACCTGACACAACAGTATCACTGCCTTTACACAGACGAGAAATTGTTGCTTAGATTGTACACTTTCTATTACTTGTTTTGCAGTTGCTGAAGTCCAAAACCATATTTTACAGAGGGGCTCCCTCTTATCTTTCATCTTGTGGGTAGAACTGAAATCTGTAAAAGCAGGTATAGTCACTAACAACGAAACATCAATTATACAGGCAAACGAGCACATCCCTGTGTGTCATCACAGGTCTATTGCCTTCAGGGCAGTCACACTGACGTTCAGTGAGTGAGGATCCAGACTCATAGGAATGGGGCTCTTCCAGGCATGCATTTTGTTTTGCATGTTGTTGCATGCCCGTTTTGAAAGGCAGGCCCTAAAACTCTCACCTGAAGTGGGATTCTTTCTCTGGAGCCCTGTAATCCACCATCAAAGGTTTCGGGAACAGCCTGCTTCGTTGAAAACATGATCCTTACTGGAGGTCCCTGAGCCTTCATGGTGGTAAATAATGGATAGACAGATGCCCTTAGAGATGCAGGACAGGCCCTAGGGAGGTGAGGAGACTCAGAAATGTTCTCTGCTAATTAAAGTCCCGTTTTCATGTAGCCGCCTCTGGCAACAGGGAATATTGTATGTAGCACTGGAAGGGATGTAGGAGCAGATTTAGAACTAGAATGGTACTACGCAGATGAGAACATTGTCTTTGATAACCACAGAGGAAAAAAACCAAGGTGGAAAGGATATGGTTTAATTAGGCCACTAGTGTGATAACTCAGCTGGGAGTGCCACTTGGAAGTATGCTGTAGCAAACAAGCATCCTTTTTTACCCTTAAGCTTTTCTCCTTTGCAGGGCTCTGTCAGCTTTCCCACTGCCAAGGGCCTGAGGAAACAGGAGCATGGTTGAGGTTGGAAGAAGCCCCTGGAGATCATCTAGTCCAACCCCTCCATGCTCAGTGCAGCATCTGCTAGACAGGTTGCTCAGGATCAGGACTGTTAGCAGGCTGCTCAAGACTGTCTAGTCAGATTTTGAGTACCTCCAAGAACACAGACTTCAAAATGTCTTTGGGCAACTTGTCCCAGTGTTTGACCAGCCTAACAGTAAAAATGTTTTTATTTCTTATGTTTAAATTGATTTTTTAAAATTTCAGTTAGTGCTCATTGCTTCTTGTACTGTCACCAGGCATCACTAAGAGCCTGTCTCCTTTTTCTTTACTGCCTCCCATCAGGTACTTATACACAGTGACAAGATCTCCCTGGGCCATCTCTTCTCCAAGCTGAACAGTCTCTGCTCTCTCAGCCTCTCCTCAGGTCCCACACGGGCTTGCCCCAGATTTTACTTTTAATTCCTGGCAACTGAATGTACTTGTGAAAGAACAGATTTTGCCCTAGAGGTTTGCCACAAGGTGATGCTGCTAGTTAAATCTATTTCTTCTCCACCCCACCTCTCAGACAGAGATCCTAGAGACTTCATTCCCTCACTGTTATCAACTAAAGGCACATCTGCTTTCTGATTCACTTGGGATGATTTTTAAATCAAGCCGGTGCTGCACTTGATTCTTTCTAATTGGTACACTCTGACTTATCACCTTGGAGAAGTCCTAGCCATGCCTTAAATCCTGGTGATTTAGTCAGCCTCTTAATAATATCCCAAATCATTTCTGTGCAAGTGTACAATAATAATTTTATGAGGCAGTTTCTTGGCTGTAGAAAGGTGTAGGAGAGATGTGAGCCTGTCTCGGAGCATATTGCTCTTTTTGATGCCAGCCAAGAACCATCTTGTCATTGAGGCATTGCTGCATGTGGTCTGCCTTCCTATCCCCCCTCCTGCCAGCTGCTAAAATATCTTTCTTCTTGTCACTCCATTCTAGCCAGCTTAGTGACCTTCCTCAGGAAATCAGCTGTCTGGCTGCGCCCTGGGCACACCACGTTATGCTTGTGCACCTGGATGCTGCTCCCTTGGCTCATTCACAGCATCTTGGAGTGGGATTTGGAAAATCACCAAACCTGCTCTTCCAGAGTTCCTGTGTATACATGGAGGCAGTGGCATCTCATCTCTCCTTGACTTGACACTGTTCTGGACAGCAGAACTTAAAAGGAAGCATTTTTCTCTTTTATCAGGGAAGCACAGTGAGCTCTCTCTCACATGCTGCCACAGCAGAGTTCATCTCTGAGATAATGCTCTGACCTGTGAGGAGAGGCTGGTGACCAGATCAGTCGTGAGAAATGTCTCAGTGTGGCATTGTCCATCCAATGTTTCTATTTTCTGTGATCCATCAGTCCATCATGGAGCTTTCTATCAGTTGGGGAGGGGCACGGAGGAAGGGGGTGAAGGGACAGGCGAAGATAGTCTCACTGCTCTTTGGTCGTCCCTGTTGTGAATCCTGTGGGCTGAGGTTCCGTGTAAACCCCTTGCTGCTGAACCCAACCCAGAACCTGAGGAACTACCTGCCTCAGCCTACAGGCCAAGTTGTTTTACACTGGGACAGCTCTTCTTGAGAAGCAGCTGGAATGACCACAAAGAAACAACAGTACACCATGACCCAGCAGGGAAAACAGTAGTCCCACATACTGGGAACCTAAATGTTGTTAAATGTTCCTCCTCTTCTAGTCCCTGTCCCAAAATGGCCGTTTAGTGGGAGCAAATTGAAGACTACACATGATAAATGCCCATACACACACACAGACAGCTGAGCTTGGGGCTGGCTGTCGGGATGTGCTCGTTGCTGGCTTGCAGCCTGGGAAAAGCTGGAGGAAACAGTGACAGCTAACAGGAAGCAGTGCTTTCAGATCAGGCAATTTGGATGCTGCTGTGGTGCTCTCTCACAAAGGCTTTACTTTCTGCTAATGAAAGATGTTCTGAAGGGGTAAATCCCTTTCTTAATCCACTCCCACACCCTCATAAATTCACAACAGCTGATGGGCATCATTTGTTCTAATTACTTAGGTCCTTAGATGACTTCTTTACCCACGTGCCCTTTGAATTTAAACTACATTAACCAGCAGTGTTCCTTGCCTGCAAATCAGTCAGCTCTCATGTGTTTTAGCTAAGGAATAGCACAGTTGAGTTCATATATTTGTTAAGTGATTTATGAAATTTATGAAAATGTGTTCAGATAACCTTAATGTTAACCTTAATGTTAATGCTGTTTTACAACAGCACTAATAATTCAGAGCTCTGACTGAAAGCAAAGAGACAGTTCCTCCAGGCACCATCAACCTAATTCCTCTTTGGTCATGGGACAGAGTGCAGCAACCTGCTCAGGCCTCACCTTGAGGAGGGAAAGGAAACCATGGTTGAGCAGGTGTGTAACCCTTGTGTGGAAACCCATGCCCAGATCTCAGTTTGGCTCTGCTGGCAATGGCTTTCTCATCAGCCTACATCTAGGTAATGGGTCAGCCAAGGAATATCTACTTACTTCCACCTCTCTGTTTTATTTAGAAAGTGGTTTTTTTGTGCAGAGTTGCTATTTTCTGGTCAACAACCGTTCATCAGCAAAGGAAGGTGATGTCCCTCTGACAGTACCGCCTTGCTTCAGTAGAGCAGTTCCCAGCCTTGTTTCTCATTAAGGGCAAGGTCAGCACAATGCTTTGCACTGTCAGGAGTCCTGGACTGGGTTCCCTTCCATATCTGGTTCCTTTCTCCTGGCTCATCATGGCACAAACATAGTCATAACGTCTGATCTCTGATAAAAACATTTCAAAATGAGCAGGTGGGAAGAAGTCCACCTCTATTTTCAGGGTGAACCAAAAATGCTGTAAGTGTAACAAATACAGTGATGAGAGGATATTTAAAGCATAAATGTTCTGAGGCAAAATAAAGTTTGGGTCCTGACCAGATATGGTATAAGCAGCACAGGAAGACTCGGTATCAAAAGCAAACCCTTTTTAGCTGAATGATCAGAGCAGTGCTCATCTTCTGTAGTCTATAAAAGTAAATTTATATACAGGGAAAACCTCTACAAAGTATAAACAAGATCAAAATGCAGCCTCATTACTGGTTACCCTGGTAAGTGCTGTGCTGCACAGAGCTCTACAGGAGAGAGCTTCTGAGGAGAAGAAATGAGCCAGCCAAAATATTATCTTCTAGGCTCATAGCCCACTGCTTCCTGTCAGTCACTAGATAAATTCTTCCTCAGGATGATTTTCTTTGCCAAAGGGAGCACAGTGCTGCTGTCTGCGATACACAGTCTCAAAAACATAGGTTTCTGTTTATCGGCTCAAGCTGTACTTGGGCTTCTGTCCCTTCACTTGGGTTATCGTGTCTAGTTTCTGGCTTACAGCTGCAAATCAGGTGCCAGAGGAGAGTCAAATTCGATTTGATGCTGTAATTAATTCTGTAGGAATAAAAATGCTTGCAGGAATATGACAGCTCCTTCCGCCTGCAAGTGATGTTAGGTTCCAGCAAGGCTAAAAATACATCATATTTACTCAAATGTAAAGCGTTGGATTAATTTTCAAGCATGTTTGTTAACAGCCAAAAGCCTCTGCCTATCACAGAGGAAAAATACAGCCTGTATCTGAATGCTTGGTACTGCTGAATTCCTTCAAGCCGTGTGAAGCAGCAGCAAAGGAGGAAATTGGCAGCGAATATTTGGGGTTTTGTGTCCTGCCTCCAGCTAATGCAGAGGTTCTTTTATCAATGAGCCTGCAGGAACCCGGTAGGACTTGCATTCTTATGATGTGAAGGACCAAGGCATGAGGTCAGGGAGTAGTGGACTTGAAAAATGGGAAGCATTGGATGGGAATGTCATAGGAAGGGTTGTGGTTTGGAGGTACAGGATGATGTGGAAAGGGGAAAAAGAAGGCATAGAAGTGACATATATGCAAATTATAGCTTATTATTGTAGCTCATGAATTTATCTATGTTGGAGAATGGGCAAAAAGTGTTAACCTTACCCAAATTTTAGGTAAGCTGTCTTTGTAAGTAGAATTTATGCCTAAGAAGCAGACATTTGTGCTGTTCTCATTCATGGACAGTTTGTGGGATTCTGTTTCTTCAGTTGCTCTTTCAGTCATAAGCCAAGGACTGAGGACTGCTTGTCCCTTACACGTATAATGTCACCACTGGGTCTGCTCTGCTGTTGACTTCACTTTGCCCACAAGAGTTCAACAAAGCTGATATGGAGCAAGGCACAGAGAGTTTCTTTGTGGACCTGCCCTAAGTCCTGAGTTTCCATTCCCAGTGAAATTGGGCTTGTTCACACACTTGAAACAAGTTCAATACCAAGGAGAGTCCCTTTTCTGCCCCAGCCCTCAGCTGCCCAAAGTCTGCAGGCCACCCTGCTGAGCCTCGAAAGCAGCACAGATCCTATGGGCACGCTGATGTGGCTGTGATATGTGCTACCCACCGAGGGTGAGGAATGCACTGCTCTCCACAAGAAGTTTTTTAAAGGTGAGGTGTTCAGTGTAGATAAGTAAAATAGATAGTAACTGTGGTTATCTCACCCGCTGCGTGCAGAATTGCTTGTGATGGTGTCCCATCATTCCACCACTCAGCTTCACCACACTTTTTAAGACAACCTTGTTTTTAAGAAGCTAAAAATACTTCTCCTCTAATCTAGTTTTTTTGTCAACAGTGTAATGTAATCCATGGGTGACTGTATTAGCTTTGACATGAAAAATTCGTGGCTGCAATGCCTTCCTCAAGAAAGAGGATAATGTAGGCATTTGTCACTGTGAAGGTACTAACATACTGATGGTTTTGATTTAAAATGGTGATATTTCAAACACCTCATGGTTTTGAAACAGAAGAGAACCAGCGTGGGAAGGAAGCTGCCCTTCATGAAGAATTGGATGCTTTGTAGGAAAAACTCCTTTGACTTTAGTGACTTCAATGCTAACAACAGTTAAAATTTAGACATGTGCAACCTAATTATTTTTCCTGGGGGCTAGAGCTTAGTGACATGGTTATGATTTGAAGAAAGACAGTAGAGGAAAAAAGAGCATTTTGTTGAGCCATCCCATAATAAAGATGTGCTAAAAATTCAAGTTTATTTTCTTACCAGCTGCATGTAGACTCTATTGCCCTTTCAACTTGGAAAGTAGAGTCGCTAAACATCACTTTGTTCCATTTTTCTTTCTCACTTCATTGTTGCAGTTTATCTCATTTGTAACTGTTATGTGTTGTTTTCACTGCTTTTCCATTTCTCTGCATCCCTTCTCTTCTACAGATTTTGTCTCTACTCCTCAAGTGCTCCCCATAAAACTGGAAGTTCAGCATGGACTTATTCAGGTCACTCATTCTACTTGTATTCCTCCATAACTTCTTGCCCATTTTCCCTTAGCATGTCATGATAAAGACAATAGCTGTATGACAAAGGCATGTTAGTCTGTTTCATTCTGTCCCAGTCCTGTCCCCTACCCCTGACCTCCTCTGTACACCAGTCCTGCTCCTCCCTGACTATTTCAGTGCTCCCTTTCAGACTTGTCTCTTGCTCCCTTGTGGGGATCTGACACCGAGTGACACACCTTCCTCTGACTGTGGGACACGGCACTTAATCTGCTTTCAAGGAGCAGAGAGATCCCTGCCTCCTCTCCCCAGCCGCCCTTTGCCTTCCTGGGAGGCTGTGTCGTGTCCTTCCCACTGTGGTGGTTGCAGCACACAATGCCTTCCCTCTTTGGAAGAGAGTTTTAGAGGTCAAAACCAGGGTGGGTTTTGTGCCTCTGCAGCTCACCAGGGGCAAAGCCCAGCCAACCGCACTGTGCCAAGGACCTGTGCCAGAGAGGACCTGGGAAGGGCTGGAGTGGGGGTTCCCTTTTCTTGTAATCCCACCTTTGATAAGAAGTGTCTTTGGTTAAGACTAGGCTTTGCCAGTGAGATAGGGACTGTAAATAACAGCACTCACTGGTGATTTTCCTTGACAGAACCAGGTGCAAGGGCCACCTGGAAGACCAGCGTAGAGGCAGCTTTACTGGGGCTGTTAGTGCCCAGCAGCAGGGAGGCTCAGGTTTCTCTAGGACATGCTCCTGTTATGTTTCAGCAAAGTTGTGTTTGGCACTCATGTTGGGGTTTTTTTTCTGGAAAACTGTAAAAAAATACATCGGTGTATTTTCCTGTGAAGTGCTTCTACCCTGCACAGAACGGAATGCCTTCTTTTCACTAGGAGGTACCTGGTAACCCCTCCTAGTCAGGGGGTTGTAATGTCAGTGTGGAATGGGAACAAAATAGCAGTAATGTTTTATTTTAGTCAGAGGACTCTACAAGCTACTGCCCCTGCATGGTCCTACCTTCAACCTGCCTCATTCTGAGTGCTCCTGGGGTCACACTCCTGGAGCTTGTACCCAGCCTTATGTGTTTCTGCTCCCTGCATGCTTATTATTCTTGAACAGGAGAAGTATATTCTCTCCAGGCACCTTGTCTTTGTGTGCTGTCTTACCTCTCTTCTCCTGCAATAATTTCAGATCTTCCCACACTCTCCTCCTTCTCTATGCTATTTATCTACATCCGTCGATACTCGTGTCTCCTGCTTCATTTTTCCTCTTTATGTTCTAATTAGGATGTCCAGCACAGCTTTAGTTCATTTAATTTAATAATCTTTTATCTTACTCTTCATTCCTCTTTCTCAGAACCTCACTTCTTGCTGTATCAAGTTAATTCTTCTTGTTGGTTATTCAGCTGTTAACAAAATGAGATATAATGACCATCTATCAAGATCCATTTTCTATTTACCCATGAAAGTGTTATGATCACTTTTGATTAAAATATGGATGGGCCTGAATGGATCTGAGGAATAATTAAAATGAAAGAAAACTCACCTCAAGACTTGTTTAAAATTTCATCTGATTCCAAATCTGTATGTCTGTTGCTTCACCCTAAGTCTGCATTCTGTGCTCTCTTATAATACACAATCTCTTTGGTATTACAAATTCACAGACCATTTGTCTCACATTACCTGTAGTGCTAGCACAAAGCTGAACTATGTAAACCTCAATTTACCTCCCTAGAACTGAAAATTAGTCATCTGTAAGCAGTCAATCGTGCTGATTACAGTGATCACTAAACCAGCTGCATCCTAATCTTACTTGCTCTCTTTTAGGACTGGAAATGGTTGCATCAACTTCCTTTCGGCTACATCTTCTCGCTCTCAGTCTGTCTGCCTTTTTTCCTTCTAATTCACATTTGTTTTGAACTGAAAAGGAAACATCACAGATTATCTATAAAATACAGCTACTAAATATAAGTAGCCCTTAGAGAAACAACAGGCTGGCTGAACACAGACTGTTTCTCCTCTCTGTTAGAGTACCCAACCATTATAACTGCTTGACTGAAAGGTTTGTATCCTCCTTCTTGTGCTCATTTTTTTCCGATTATTTTCCCCACTCCAGATGCAACACAGTCCATCCATTGCATCCTGGGCAGATCATCGTCTTTTAAGGATGACTTCCCTACCACACTTAGTGACAGGTGGAGTCATTTCCTTGCATCTATACATCTGAGAGGTGGAGGAGTAAGAGAGATTGGACTGAGGCCTCCAAACTGCAGGGGTTTCTCTTTTATGTCAGACATCATAAATATATGGCACACTCACTGACTCTCAACATTAGTGCCAGCATTGATTCTCTTTGTTAATTTCATTTTAAATTGCTTTTCAAAGGCATAATGGAGAGCTGGTAACTGTTTCTGAAAGGGCAAGGTTTCTTTTTTCTGCCTGCTCTGCCCTGTAGCATCCATTTGTAATACCATTACAAATTCCCTTCCTCTACACCCTGAACAAGAAGAAGACAGACACGTGTTTAACACGTCCTTCCTTCTTTTGGTCTCAATTTTCAGACCAAAAATATATCTTTTCCCTTATTTAAACTGCAGCTGCAAGTGCATATCAGATCACTGGAACCAAGGGACCCATGATTCCAGTATTCCCATGTCCCCATGTGCTTCTGGCTGTCAAAGATGCTAAGCATGAATGATATTGAGCTGTCCAGGTTTGCAGGTAAACTTCGCCTCTGGCTTTCTTCTCTTGAGACTCTGCAAACCCTCTCTCTCTGCGTGAAGACCTGTGCTATAAGGAGTCTGAATTCTATTATCTGCTCAAACGGAAATTTTTTTTTCTTTCCTACACAGCTTTATGCAGAATAGTTCCTCAAAAATCACATTCCCCCCTAAGTATTTTTCCCCGTGTTATACCTAGCTATTAATTGATTGTTCCCTAGAAATCAGCTGACTGTGATGACAGAAGCACTGGGTAATAGGGAGTGTGTGTGTGTGCTGCTGATCACTGGCAATTGTGGCACCTTTTCTGTGTCTGTAGGTTCATGGAGGTTGTCTCTGTCTCCCCAGTTCATCTGGCTGATGATATTTGTCTGATGGCTTGTGGATATACTTGACAAGTAATGCCTGAGCTCATAGGTCTGGATGCTACAACTCATTCCCAAAGAACCTGACTGCTGTAGGCTATAGAGAAACTTTTGTTAGGAGGTGCTGCAGCCTGGGGATAGGAGAAAGACTTGGGAACTGTCAAAGTGAAGGATTGGACGTCTGAGCCCTGCTCTGGTGTTTGTGGCGCAAATCTGACCAGGCATGGACATGAAGCACAGGTCTCTCTCACTCGACTCCCACAGCGCACGAAGCACAGAGATGGTGTCTGCACAGAGGGAGGACAGAGGGTTGGCCGAAAGCTGGGTTGGCCACAGGAGCCATTCTGCCCTTGGTCTGCCCCAGCATGCAGGCAAGGTGTGTGCAGGCAGCCCAGCTGCGTCCGTGGCAAAGGTCACTGCTGGTCCTGGCAGCGTGTGGCACCTTCTCCTGTGGGTGTGCCGCAGGGAGCAGCGCTGCAGCTGGCCTGGCAGGCAGCCCTCGCCCTGCACTGCGGGAGCAGGACAGGTTTCCAACAGCTGGCTGGCTGAGCTGACATCTGTCCCAGCACCCCTCTATCACTGTCCTCATCGTAGTGCAGGGGAGGGAAGAGTGAAGGGGAGGTACCAACTCTGCTGCTGGGAAATGTAATTCCCTGGTTCTTTCTGTACTCATCAGGGCACAGATTATTTCTGCCTGCAGCTTTAATGAAGAAACGATGTCAAGAGACAGCAGTAGCAAACCCAATCCAGCATTATCACCTTGCAGGTATGAGCTAAACCAGCTGTGCTGCCACGCCAGTATTTAACTGAGCAGGGTCCATTCAGAATGAATGCAGTGTGACTGAGAAGCAAGTTCACCATTTAAAGTGAAAATCAACATTTCCCAGCAGTGAGGTAGATCATTAAACATTTTGTTGCATGAGCCAGCATCACTTTTCTAAAAAAAAGTGTCGGGGTGTTCAGCCAAATGAGCAATTCAGTTGGCTTAACTTTCCTGACCGCTTTCTAATTTGGTTTTAATGAAGATATAATTAAGAGGTAATGTCAGTAGAGCAGAACATTGTCACACAATAATGGTCTCCTGCTGCTGCATAAATGGTAAATGCAGTAAATACAGAAGGGAAGCCGGGATGTTTATTTTCAAAGCAGGAGGCATTGATCCTGGGACACTCTTCTGTTTTGATACCTTTATTTCCATTTTGTCAGAAAAACGAGGGGAAGCAGATTTAATCTCTTTTGGCCTGCAGCCACTTCACCAGAGTAGGAGGACAACTTTCACGGTAGCTCTGCTGCAGTTGGGATGTGCTGCTGCTAATGGTGGCTCATGGGTTAGACTTCCAATTCCTCACTTTAAGCTGATTGTTCAGTGGTATTCGTGCTGCCATAGGGAATGCAACAATTGAGAGCCTCAGTCAGTCAGCACTATGGAATAACTTGGCCATTACAGTGCTGTTTATGAAAGAAAACCACCTTTAGAAACAAGTCTTTTTATTTTTTGACTGGCTGGAGCTTATGATCTCCGTCTTTTCTGGTGAATAACGTCTGCCTTCCAGCATTGCAATAGCAGAAATAAGGATTTTATGTTCTAGCCCATACCATTCACCTCCACTGCAATTCAGGCTGCAAAACTATTTCCATTCTGAACTTCAGTTCCCATTTTTCTTTTAAGTTTTTGCACAACTTCTTTGGGGAGAAATTCTCTTCCAAGGCATTTAAGCCAAGTAATAGCTTCAACAGTTTTTGCATTATGAAGGCTGACAAGATATACTATCTCCTAAAGCTAAGACTGTTTTTTCAGGCAGAAAACTGCATGAAATAGCTGCAAATGAGACTTATGCTAAAATATGGATTAATCTTGGAAGTTAAAACTTCCTGTGAAATTAGTACTTGCTGAAGAGCACTGCCTTTGTTCTGTCTGAAATATTTGGTGTTTTGAACTTGCAAACTTGCAATTTTAGAGCACATGGAGTAAATCTTAAATCTTCCAGGACACTTGAGAAATACCTCTTATGTAGTGCTCTTCATCGATAGCTCTCAAAGCATTTCCTGCTGATCAGAATAAGGGCTAATCAGATATGGGTTCATTAAAAAAAATACCAGGGTTTTTTCCGTTCTGAAGTAGAAGCAAATCCAGCCTTTAAAAAATGCTAATAAAAACCAGGAGACTGTTAGCACACCATATATTAAGCACATCCAAGCTGAGGGGGATTTGCCTTCAGGCCCGGAGTAGGCCTTGCATTTAAATGTGCCCTAATGACTGCGTTGCTTGCAGTTATTCTGCTCCTGTGGTGGGAGATGTTCACACTGAGAGGGACGAGCCAGGCTCCATGGGTTTGTGACTGAGCACTTGGCTGGAAGATGGAAACAGCACTTCTAAATCCTCGTCTTGGTTCATGCAGGCTTGGTTTGTGTCTGCCATCTTCTGCAATAGGATATGCTGCCCCTTCATCTGTTCCACTGACATGGTGGAGGGCAGAAGCTCTTCACCTATTTCTACTTTGTGAATTACAACTTCTACCAGCTCTCTGTTGCCTTACATGGAGCACTAAGAAGTTGTTTTCCATTTACTCCTCCACAGCTGAGGTAGAGCACGCTCTCTGATGAAATGGGACATCTCTCCCTGGACCAGAGAAACTTCCCTGCCACACGGAAATTGTTATATTGATATATTCCTAGGAAAGATTTGTTTTGTCATATCACAGCTTTACAGCCAGGAAAAATTATTTTACCAACCTGCCAACCCCCAAGTCAGCATCGTAACGTCATCTTCTCCGAGAGGAAAGACAAGATATCATAAGCATGAAAGCTGTGGCAGAGCTGGGTGTAAGACATAAGCTTCCAGTGTTCTGCACATTCAGCACATTGCCTTAGACTTGGCTGTGGAGAACAATTGCAGTATTAACAGCAGTGAGTGTTTTCAGATCCAACGCTGTGAGTCTGGATGACTACATGAATTTAAGTACCAAGGGGCTGCAATTACATCAGGGTAACCCAGTCAGAATTTGGCTAGCATTATGTGGAGTAATTTTGTGTCTCTGCAGGCTGTGGCCAAATCAAATGCAGGAGTTGTGTTTAGATAAAGTAATACTTTTGTAGGCAAAACAAATATTAGAAAGTGAAAGGGATCCAGTGTAATGGCATTGTCCTGAGCCTGCTCCTGCTGAGACCTGAGAGAGGGTCAGCTCCCCCACACCGAGCCACTCCTACACCAGCTCAGTTTAAAAGCTCCTGGGGACAGCAAGAAGCTATTGTCCAGCTGGCAGACTCCAGTGGGCTACCTATCTTCTTCCAAAAAAATGGCTTTTACAGCTTACCTACGGTGTCAGGAGCTGAAGGACATAATGTAGGACTTCCCTAAGCTTTCATGCCTTGAATGCTGTTTGTACTCTTCGGTGAGGAAGTCGTCCTTCTTCCCAAAACATTGCCTCTGGCAGCATTCCAGAAGGCAAAAGGAGCCAGTGCTCTGGGTTACCTGTTCAGAAGGACCCGTGCATCCTTGCCCAGCTGAGAGAGGAGGATGGTGGATCCAGAGGGAGAAATCTCTGCCTGAGGCACAGTGCAACCAGCAGGAGGAAGTCAGTGGCTGTAACGCAAAGGGCACCTGAGGCTCCTCTCCCGCTTTTACTCAGGCCCGAGCAGAGAGGTGACCATTGCGTACTGGTGGCAGGCGGGGGGCAGCTGCAATGCCGTGGTGCTGTGTGCACCCCAAGACATCCAGCAGCTCAGAGAGGTGAGGAACTGGCCAGAGTGGCTGCCTGGGCTGTCCTCAGCCAGCAGGGAAAACCTTGAGGCTATGGCAGGGACAGAAGCAGCCTAAACCAGTGTGACTTAAGAATGTGCTCTCTGCTTCCCTATGCCACCAAAGGGCTGTCACCAAAACAGATTCACGTGGCTGGCTGCTGGAAGTAAATCTGGGGAGAGAAGAGCAAGGAGCACCATGTTCCTCCTTGAATAAGAAACTCTCAGGATTTCCCCTCACCCTGTGGGAGCTTTTCACTTTCAAGTAAGCAGCACTATAAATTTCACCTATTGGTAGAAGCAAAGATGTTTTATGGTTGTCCAGACTGAGCTATGATTGACTTAAAGTCTAACAAATCATTCTTTTAAAGTCTAACAAATCAATCTCCTCCCACTGTCCCTTTAACCACGCTACACAGAGTGCCAGCTTTTCCTTTAAAGATAATGAGGGAGGGAGGGAACAGCTGTCACCAGCACCTAATGAATGAAGGAATTTTGATCCATCTTATAATCTCCCTCTGCTTGGCTATAAGAACAGGAGGAAAACAAGCAGAGCAGAAATCCTCTGGCAAGAAGCAGTCTGAGCTCCTGAGCACCGCATCACACCTGTGCTGTCAGGAGCCAGACCAATCCATGGGAAGCTCTGAAGCAGCAGCTTCCTCAGTGAGGTGTGGAGTGCTGAGGGACGGATGAGGGGTCAGTGGGAGCCTTGCCACAAAGGGCTTTTTGTTGAAAGGTGCTACACAACACTGCACGTTGTGGTGGAAGGGACAAGGTGGAGTATTTCCAGTGGGAGATGGTGCATTTGTACAAGTCAGAATGCATACTATTTTCTCTGTTGGAATATTGTCATTGTCCTTTATTACATTAAAGGGGAACATCTTTATCTCATGGTGATTTGGGTGGGATATGACATTGCCTAATGTAAAGGGGGACTGTAATATCGAGGAGACAACCGTGAAATAACACATTACACACTGAATTGAACAGCAGGCTCATTTACATTCCTTTAATTTGGAAATATGAACATTCAGAAAAGCTCTTCTCCGCTTGCATTCCCTTATTTGGGAAACATGTAAATTACATTTATGATAATTTAGTATTTAACTGGTACAAGCATTGCGAATTCCAGAAGCAAACATTTTAATATAGGCAGGAGCTGTGCCAGCCTTCTTTGGAAGCGCGTGTGGTAAAAGCCACCTCTGCGGATGACTTTGAAAGCAGCCTCTCCAGCTTCTGGACCTGCACTTGCAAATGCTTGTAAAGCAGATGGGACAGCGATGGTGAGGCTTGCAGGGCTGGACCTTTTGTCCCAGTCACAGTCTAGGCTTATCACATATGGCAGATGGATTTAATTAATAAAGCTCTTCTGTTGTGTGTGGAGTCATTTTTTTGCAGCCCATGAGATCCCAGAATCGCAAATGAAAACGGCAGCAGAGGAGCTTTTAGATCAGCCATGCTCAGATGATGCTGAGAGGCCTCTTCTGCGGTAATCCCTCTGCTACATTTTCCAGTCTCGCCTTGGAAACCTTCTACCAATAGTGAGTCATGTTCAGCTGCTCATCAGTCAGCTTATTCTATTGCGTGTGTAATAGCCCTTATTATGAAGTCATTTCTCTTGTATCTAAATGGGACTGTTCCACTTTTAATTCAAGACCCTTCTTCCATCTCTGCTGCTGGGAAGGTGCATCCTGACAGCACACAAATACAAGCGCTCGTCCCAGCTCTAGCTGGGGCTCCCCCCTGCCCTGTGAATTGCTTTCTGCCACACCCCCCCTACCTGCAGTTCTCTTCACCATTCCTGCTGCCCATGCTTAAGTTCTCTGCTACTTTTCACTATCATTTCTAGAAAGTGAGGCTTAAAAATGTGTGCTGTGCTCCAGCCTTAGCCAGACCGCATAATGCTGCACCCATCACTCCCTTTTTGTCACATGGCAGATCTCTCTTTATGCCCCTGGGGCAGCGATTGCTTTCCTCACAATGGCAACTCTTTTCTTTACCTACCATAACCCCAAGGTATTTTCCTGTATTAATGTTTTCTAAATATTTGTGTTGATTATTGTTATTTCTCTCCAGGTGCAATACTGTCATATTCATCAGTATTAAGTAAATTTTATTTTGTTGAGATCTTCCCATGATTCAGAATGTGCCAGGTAACTCTGCAACTGGGATTTGCTATCCCTTTTCACCTATTCATTCAATATTTTAGTGTTTTCAGTGCTAGTAAGGTTAAACACAGCATTGCCTCACATAAATCAAATTACCTGAGTACAGAGGGGAATAAAAATATTTGGATAAATAAATGGAAACTGAAATACGATTTTTTTAAAAAGCAAGAAAAATACACTCTTTTCTCATGGAATATAACCATTGGATTTTAAATTTTTTCCCCTTGCCCAAAGTTGAATAAAAAGATAGAAGATGAAGAAAAAAACCAAACCAAAACAAACCCATAACATTTTCTTTTAAAAAAATGTTGAAAATGTTTGCTGGACCTAAACTTTTATGTTAACATTTTCATTTGAGCTATGCATCCATTGAGAGCAAAAGCGTTCTGAGTAATTCTGACAGAGGCTGTGAGAAGGCAATACCTGCTTTTTTTCCTACCTGTTTCACAGAAGGGACAGTACAGAAATCATTGCTCTGAATAACAGTTCGTCCCCTTTCAGGAGAGCTCTGGAAGGTTTGCCTGCAGTTAATCAAGAGCCATGGCTCGATGGGCTTTCAGGTGTCTTTGCTGTGCAGAGCAGCGGCTGAAGCAAGAACGTGCTGCACAACCTCAGTCAACAGCAGTCCCTTGAGCAAAATTTTATTCAAACAAACAAACAAGATCACCATGACAAAAAAAACCAAAGCCACCCAAAATGTCTGAAACACAGAAGTGTTCACATACTCATTTCTTGACATTGCCCATAGCCTTTTGTATATCCATGAGCAATTTCCTATAGAAATTTGCATAGATCAAGGACAAAGGACAAGTTGGAGGGAATTCCATCTATAATAAGAAAGGCACAGCTAAACAGAGGTCTAGTAAATGAAAAAATACATCTTTTCCCAGATACCCAAGTCAATGGACTGAGCTCAGATGAGCAAATGAGAATCTCACGCCCATTCCTCAGGAATATGCACTTTACAGATCAGCTCCCATGCGCTGTGCACTGAAGCCCTGTCAGAACAAGTACCTGCTATTGCATGGAGGTCTAAGAAGTTCTGGGCATGTGTTGTCCATGAGGGGCTGCTGGTGCTTCTGAAAATGGCATCAGGTTGTGTTTGCTGTTTGGCACTAAAATAACCCTGATTCTTTTAACAGCAAAAGAAGGAGAGCACCATTTCCCATGCCCTGTGAATGACTGACTCCCAGATGCCATCACCAGCTCGTGGCCAATGCTTTAAAGTTTCATCAACCTTCTTAGTAAGTCTACCTTGTACCTGTGCTGCTTATTCCCATCAGGTTTGAGGAACACTGGTTTAGGTTATCCCTAAAGCAAAGAAGGGTACAGGAGGGGAGCCCAATCAGGATTTCTTGATTACCTGAGATCTGCTCTGACAGATTCATTTTCAGTAATTGTGCCTGCACACCTGATTTAGGGCTCCTCAGCAGACAGCAGTGGAAGCTGATTTCTTAGAAAGTAAATACCCAAGCCAAGACTATAACAAATGTTACGGATGGGACCCGTAATTCACTTAACTCTGTCTCAAAACCCCTCTTTTCTATACATTTCACCTCAATATTTTCCTGGGCAATCACTAGCCCTGCTAAATTTGTGGTTCTCATTTAATTCCCTGACATGTTCTTTTTTAAGGCTTTATTTTCAGCTATTGAAGTACAAGAAGTTGCCTGGAGCCTTTTTTTCCAGAAAGGCAACAAGAGACTTCACTCTTGGTAACTAAAAGGGAACGCTTTCCATTTTGGTGTGAACGTCTCTGAGGGCCTTTCTGAGCCCATATGCACTTTTCCACAATGGTCCATGTTTCCAGTGGGTTCAAATCTTCTCCTGCTCTGCCAGTGGAGAGCACTCAGCACTCAGACCAAGCCCTGTCAATAAAGTAACTTATTTTGAGATTAATGTCTTGGAATTAGGGACAGTGAACACATCCCTCTGCCCTAAGGTTTCTTAATTTATCTTATATCAGGGGCTCCCCTGGGCGGAGCCATCAAGGTGCAGGGAGCCAGGGTCAGGGACAGCCCTAGCAGGAGTCACCCAGCAGACACCAGTGCATCGCCTTTGGAAACGGGCCCATGGTCATTCGGGCCGTGGTCATACAGCCCGTGGTCACACAGCCCGTGGTCACACAGCCCATGGTCACGCAGCCGTGGTCACACAGCCGTGACATCGCTCAGGTTAAGAGGCAAGTGCTGCCTATAGCACCTCGCTGAGGCAGAATGTAGATGCACGTAAAGATGCCATGCACAGGTAGTCATTGTTTTCATGGCATTGCATCAAAAATGTTACTGAAATCACTACAAATGATGTCTGCTGTATAATCTTTTTTCCTTTACCTAGTCTATAATTACAGCACCTACAAACAAAAAAAAACCACCAAACCATATTGGATTTTTCTGTCATGATCTGTGTTTAGGGTTTGGCAGGATTCAATTTTAATTTCAACTTCAGTGATAACACTTTATTACCTGTGTTCTTTATTTATGGTTACACACTGCTCATTTATACTGATGTAAATATTTTTCGACTCGTATCCAGGAAAGTGCTACTATCATTGGTTGAAAGAAAAGCAGCTTCTCTCTTTTGAATAGCTGCGGTGATTTCAAAGAGATGGGGGTCTACAAATTCATCTACCATCAAAAAATTTAGCCCTTAATCTATACAGAAAAGAAATGACAAATACATTACAAAACCCTTCCTGACAGAGCCTGTCCATGCTCTGTTTTCTAAGAATATTGCACAAGGTGATAATGTGAATCACAAATAACAGTCAACATGAGTTCGAGCAAGCTAAAAAATGCTCTTTTTTTCTTTGGAGGAGGTAGAAATAAATTTTGTTATTAAAAACAGAGATGAGCTGAGAAAAAAAAATATTGTTTTAAGTATTTTGTGCATTTAGATAACCCAAGAAGATCCCATATGGAATATGAGCAAGTGTTAACAGAAAGATCATTAATCAAGTAATACGCCTACTGGAAACAAATCCCACAACATCTTAGGAAGAAAACAGACAAAAAGTTATCCCGTGGTTAGATAACTAAATGGATGTCAGTGTGGGAGCATGAAGGCAGGGAGGAAGCAGCATGAGACTGAGCAGCTAAGGGTTAGGCATTTCATCATCCGACTCTCCAGTACCCCAGGACTCCTGTACCAATCAGCTGATATTCAACCAGTGGAAAAAGTTTCCTGAGTGGAGGCTGCTTGCTAGAGAGCATAACAGTGCCCAGCAGGAGGAAACCTCTGGTTTATCCGGGAGAATTGATCCCCAAGACTGCAGTGTGACCTGTGTGGGCACAGACATGAGGTTTCCTCTGACTCCAGTCAAGATGAAGGAAAGCTGTGGGATGGTGGGCATGTCATCTGCATTGTCCCACCCAGAGTGGTCACCTCCCATCCAAGGTATCCAGGTAGGAAGCTCCTCCCAACCTTCTTCCCCCATAAGCAAGGCGGTCCAAAGCAATGTTGCTGGGAACTCCAGTTGTTGCTCAGTAATGCTGAAAGCTGAGAAACATTATGCCAAAATTTTCATGCACAAAGGAAAAGGCTTAATTTTGAAAGAATTCATAATGGCATGGAATAATTGGTCCCTACACACAGGAAAGATGGGAGTTCTTGGTTTAGGGCTGCCGAGTGGGGGAATGGGAGATGACTGCTACCATCTTGGTGCTGGTATTTTTTGCTGAGTGATTTGGCAGAGCAAACCAAAACAAGCCAAGGCTATAGCTGTTTTCTCTCGTCAACCTAATAATCCTTAGTGCTCTGAGGAAATTACCACTAAGCATTTTGCACAAAGTATTTGTGGAACAGACCTTAAGAATTATTGCTAGTAAGAAAATAACAGATACTAATGAGCATCTTCCCCCAGCTAGTGTACCAGGGGAGAATTTACAAGTCCTAATGTGCACTAAATTTGAAAAGTAAGATTTTAATTCCATCCTGAAGAGTATTTAAATCTGAAAGAAAATTACCAGCTAACTAACTAGGGGATCTGAAGAACAATTGTCAGAGCTGAAACGTCCTTACTTGCCCCCACAAAAGCAACCAGCTCCATCAGTCTCAAAGTTTTTATTCAATACTACACTGCCAGGAAATGTTTTCAAATTCAGATGAAGGGAACAAAAATAATAACAACTCTAAATATATCATTAAAAGCTTTATGTAGCAAATAACACAGACATTAGGTCACCAGGGCCTTAGAGTCCTTGACTGATGCCAGAGATGCAGCCATGAAGCAGCGGGAGAGAGATGAGAGCCCCAGGACTTGTGTAGCAGGATGTTATATTTTTCCACATGCAATGAACAGCTCTATACAAAGTCAGGGGAGAAAGCAATGCTCCAAAGCCTCCTCACTTTACAGGCTGGGCAGAAATGCTTTTGTGATGAAGTTCAGTTCTTGGATAGGTCCAAATTAATAGCGTTTTTTGGTCTACCCTGACATTTGATGCACCTCACAGAGGATGGGAGGCTGAAGTTGTGGACTGAGGGAAGTAGACAGGATGCACCAGTTTCCAGAAATGGTTCTCCCCATAACAGGTGCTCTTTTAGCTATGTGTGCATGCATGAATAAGTACAGATGTGTGTGAAGACTGGGGGAAGCAAACCATGGCTTCTGAACAAGCTCAGTCTCTCAGCACGTACTCTGCTGTGTCTTGACACCAGTTCACCTCTAATGACACAATATTGGCAGCAAACCTCAGGAAGCATCTGTTTGCCTTGGTAGGTAAATGAGTAGCAGCTGGGAAAAAAGAGAGTTCACGTGGGGACAGAGGCATTGAAGGGCTTTCTGAGCTATTGATTTTTGCATGTTCTCAAGGGAGCACAATGGGGAAACAGATTTTGTGTCAGCCCTGGTTACCCAGAAATTTCTATATTTTGCCATCCAGCCCAATTTATAGATTGATTGAACCTGGCTAACACTGCTTAATAACCATCACAAATGATCTTTGAAGCAAATTATTAAATGTTTTAGGAAAATCTGTTCTAAATCCTTGCTAAAGGATTTGTGTATCTTAAGTTGCTACACAAAACATTTTGTGTGAATCATAGAATATCCTTAGTTAGAAAGGACTAAGGATCATCAAGTCCAGCTCCTGGCCCTGCACAGGACATCCCAAGAGTCACACCATGTGCCCAAGAGCATTGTCCAAATGCTTCTTGAACTCTGTCACACTTGGTGCTGTGACCACTTCCCTGAGGAGCCTGTTCCAGTGCCCAAACACCCTCTGGGTGAAGAACCTTTTTCTAATATCCAACCTAAACCTCCCCAGACACAACTTCAGGCCATTCCCTCAAGTCCTGTCACTGGTCCTGTCACAGAGAAGAGATCAGTACCTGCCCCTCGTCTTGTCCTTACGAGGAAGTTGTAACTGCCATGAGGTCTCCCTTCAGTCTCCTCCAGGCTGAACAGACCAAGTGACCTCACCCTCTCCTCATTCGGCTTCCCCTCAAGGCCCTTCACCATCTTTGTTGCCCTCCTTTGGATGCTCTCTAATAGTTTAATGTCTTTCTCATATTGTAGCACCCAAAACTGCACACAGAATTCAGTGTGAGGCCACCCCAGTGCAGAGCAGAGTGGGACAATCCCCTCCCTTGCCCGGCTGGCGATGCTGTGCCTGATGCCCCCCAGGCCACGCTTGGCCCTCCCGGCTGCCAGGGCACTGCTGACTCACATTCAACTTTCCCTCAACCAGGACCCCCAGATCCCTTTCCATGGCATCGATTTCCAGCATCTCATCTCCAGGCTGTACGTTCATCTGGGGTTGCTCCATCCCAGGTCAGAATCCAGCACTTGCCTTTGTTAACTTCATACAGTTGGTGATTGCCCAGCCCTCTGATTTGTCGAGGTCTCTCTGCAGGGCCTCCCTGCCTCTGAGGTACTCAACAGCTCCTCTCAATTTACTTTCATCAGCAAACACACTTGGTATGGCTCCAAGTCCCGTGTACAAGTGTATGGAGATGTTGAAGAGACATGTTGAAGAGAATACTGAGGTCTATCACAGGAGAAAGCCAGTGGTGACCATCAGCTGGCATGGCAATTGCCCACCTGCATGGCCCAGCTATCCCTTACAGGTGGGTATTGCACATCAACAGGGTGTTGGGGTTGTTCTTGTCCAGTTTCCCACTCTGCCCTCCGCACAGACAGACCTCAGGCATCCTGAGCCATTCAGCTGCTGGGTGGAGAGATCACAGCATCTCTTCCCCCATAGCCCACAGATTTTTTGCTCCGGTCCATCCTCATCCTGCTCATAAAGGCGTTGCAGTTACTATAATTTTGCAAGAACACCCATGATATTAAGATGTTGTTCCAAGCCCCTGTATTCCTTGGGTTCCTTACATCTTACCTTGCAAGCACGTGCAGGCAGTGCACAGGTTGCACTCGCTTTAGGACTGTAACTGCTTCTGCACGTGGTGCTGTGCTCACTCCCCTGCTGACACTTCTGAACCAAATTTCCCCTAAAAATACTTCATACGGAGGTGGGGTGTGCAGGATGGCAGCTAATAGCCATTTTCACACAACTCTTTGAGAAATATCTGCACCCAGGGCCAACTCAAAACACAGCTCTGCCTTTCCATGCATCTCTCTCTCTTTGCTGCTCACTCAGCTCTAATCATTAGGACCCAATCACTTCAGCAAAGGTGAATGCATTGATGGGGTCTTTTTGCGTCCTGTTGTTCATGAATCCTTGTTCCTGTTGCACAATAACTATAATTACTGCTTTTCTAGACCTTTGGCTGATTGTCTTAGCAGAAGAAAAAAAAAACCAAAAAGAACCAGCAGAAAAGAGAGGGTGCAAAATCAGACATCTTGGAAATAAAAATAACCTCTTGCCTCTTGCTATTAAAGTTGTTCCCTTTAGGTCAGAGCCCATATGCACGCACATGTGCACACACCGCTTCCTCTACTCCGCAGTGCCTGGGGCAGTTTGTCTAGTTTTAAATTGGCCAAAGTAGATGAAGGGTGGCAGAAGGTTATTTTTAATCTGTAATGTGTTATGGGAGACTGTTACAGCACGGAAGCATAGAAGATGCAGGAAGGCAGAAGGAAAATGTGAAATAAGTTTATTTGAACTAAGGGAGCACATGATGTGAGAATTTCAAAGCTCCTTGTACCAGACTTCTATAGTAGCAAAAAAAGAACATCTTTTTCCCCCTTTTCTTATTCTGTGAGAGGACATGTCCCTATGTACAGCATGGGAGTCTTGGCTTGACTGAATCTGTGGTAAAGGGCTAAGGGACCACCTCGCAACTGGACTTTTCCAGAAAGCTCCTGGCTGGTTACATAGCTCAGCATAACAAGAAATGTCACCACTAATACACCCAGGAGCTCTGGATTTTGCACCACACTGTCAGCCTGCCTGACCCTGGGAGATGCTGGGACCTGACCAGACAGGCAATCAGAGGACATCCTTTTCCCTCGGCAGCTGCTATTCCAACTCCTTCCCCTATGAAATATCAATTTATTCCTGCTTCTCATGCTTATTTTGTGTTTTTCTCCCTTTTTTTCTTCACTTTGTATAAGAGAATTCTTAGCAATTTCAGACAGGTCCAGCTGTGGTTAATTTGTCATGGAGAAAATAATATCAAATGGAGCAGTGCTGGGGAAACAAACAACCTAGTGCAAAGCCTGCCCCTAATTGATTGATGAAAAGAAAATTAGGGTTGCCTCCAGAAACAATTTCCATAGCAATGGGAACAGAAAGGAAGCTGTGCTGCAGATTGTGGGCGACCCGCTGCAGCTCTTTGGCCTCTGAGGTGCACCGGCAGTGAGATGCCGGCCAGTGTGCCTGGGGCTCCCACCCGCAGCCAGTGTGGATGCACCAGGCTAGCATGGGACCCCGCTGCCACTGATGGACCCCCAGGGCAGGGCACGGCACAGCGCAGGCTGTGTCCGTGGTCAAGCCCAGTTAGGGGGCTGTGAGCACAGTGCCGTACTGAGAGGGAGTTTAGCTTCCTCCTCCCACTCCGCTCCCCCTCAAAATAAACAGATGCCATGTTTTGCGGGCTTTGCATTTCTTTCAGGAAGAAAAAGATTCTGCCTCAGCTCGAGTACTGATTGCTACCACTTCAAACGGACTGACTTTCTTTTATTTTCTCTGTAACAAAGTCATCCAGAAGACTTCCCAGCAGGAGTTTTTCCCCTTCAGAAAAAGTTCTGCAGGTGCCCATGGCAACTGGGGCACAGTGGCAATTATTGGGACCATGTTCTTTGTTTTTGATGGTTAAGGTGGTTTGCGTTAAAATTGACTAATGATATGGGGGATGTCTTTTATTTGCTTGACTGGAGATATCTTAAGGAAGGCCCAGTTTCAGGGAAGGAAGTTCACTGCAGGAGTCTCAGGGTGGGAAAACACAATCACCCACATTGCCAGCTGCTTTTGAAAACCTTGGTCATGCAAGTTTGTGTGTGCCTTTTGTTTGTCAGGCAGGCCACAAAAAGCAAAATCAAGTTCCTGGCAGCTAAATCATGAACAAATGTTACTCTTAATTTGGTGTAGTACAAAATTAACAGTTTACAAATTTTAATAGACCTTGGAGAAAAAATAGCTCAAAGAGGAAAAAAAAACCAACCCTAATCCTGGACTTGGAGCTTTAAAAAATAAATGAATCCATTTTTGCAGTTGTCCATCGGGCACACCTCTCTCACGTCTTACATTTACCAATGAGTAATTTCTGCTCTGTAATGGCTCAGTCCTGAAGGGAGTTCAGCACCTAGGTAGGACGAGCCATTTCTCACAGCACAGGTGCTGTTGCTGGCTTCACCTCTGTGTTTTAAAGCCATGTCCTTTTCAAAGCCAGAATGCACACTGCTGCGTTTGGCAACGTTTTGATTGCTGGTTATGACCATGACAGCATCAGAAGAAAAGAAAGGCAAGGCCGATGTGATTTTCTCTGTGCTGCCTTTGTCTGGCTCACCTTTTTCAACAGCCATTCCTGAAATAAATGGAAAAGCCGTCACTAAACAGCGTCTCTCCTAATGAGCGCCCTCTTCGTTATTGTCATTAGTGCCTGCAGTCTGGAGAACATGTAGGAGAAACTGTCTGAAAGGAAACAGCCTGAAGACAGAGAGAGAAACAAAGGTCTTTTCCGACCGAAACGATTCTACGATTCTACTATTCTGATTCTATGGCATGTAATGCACCAATTGACCTGAAGACGGATTTCTCTCAAAGCAACATGACATATTTTTATCTGCCTGCATTTATAGAAATAAATTTTACAGCACTGCTTTTCGGGCAGACAGAAGCTAGCAGGCTCAGAGGAGCATCCATATTTCAGTAATTTGTAAAAATTTAAAAAGTCAGTGTATCAAAGACATGACTTAAGGGGCAACTGAGGGAAAAGGAGTAAGTGGAAACAGAGCAGTGCTGAGAATGAAGTTGTGCATTGGCAAAAATTTCTACTATTTTGCTAAATACCCTTTCAACAGCATCAGCTTTGTGGGGAAAACTGGAGCTTTCTATTGAAAACCTATTGAAGTAATGTTATGTTTGGAGCATTTTCTGATATTTAGCTTTCTAGTTTAGTAATTAAAATTTGCCACGGAGGGAAAACATGCTCTGTTGTTGCTGCTGCCGTCAATTTTTAGTAAGAAATGTCTCCATCCTTACCTTCACTAGGGAATGAAAATCTTGCACTTGATGTAGAGCTAGAGGAAAAGGCAAACCAAGGAGAATGACAAAATTAGACAAGTCAAAGCGCCATGATTTTTTTTTTTATCTACTCTTTGGTACTTTCTCTTCTTAGTTTTTTGTCACTTCTTTTTCTACTTTTTAGGGCTCTTCTTTTAGACTATCAGCTTTTTGCCCAGGGATTGCTTTTGAATTTTCACACAGGTTAGCAAGTTGTGGTCTTGACTGGCAGAGGGTTAAGTGTTACAGCCTATGCCGGTCACTGCAGACAGACAGCTAGAAGGAAAGGTCATCTGCACAGCCTTTTGCAATAGTAAATGGCAGAGGAACCCAAACAAGAAGGTTGAAGTATTCAATGCAAAAAAAAAAAAGAAAAAAAGAAAAAAAAGAAAAAAGTGGGTAGAATCCTTGTTCTGAAAGAGACTTAGGCAAACAACCAGCTGAAAACCATCACAACCAGCACTCCTGCTGTTTGAGCATTTGTCAGACTCTGGAAACTGTTGTTGCTGAAGGCTGGTAGTCTTGCTACGTGCTGTATTTAGCTCCAGCTTACAGTCTTACAGGCCGTCAGCCCCAAGGCAAGACTACATGTTTGCCAGCTGTACTTGAGTCATCCTCCTCAGCTTGAACTCAAGCACTTGCTTTATGACTTTACTAGGTCTGGGCTGACAAGGCCCTGGTGCTTGTTCACGTGTATTTACAGGGGAGGCTTGATGCTTAGATGGAAGTGGGATCATGTCTGGAGAAAACAATGGGGACTAATAGGGTAAGGACAGATCAGACATGACATTGTCAGCAAGAGAGGGGAGCTGATACCACTAGGGTGGTATTTTAAATACACTCTTACACGGTTTATTTGCAAAGAACGAACATAATGCTCCAAGAGATGAAGAACTCCACCTGCTCTAGAGATGTAGCTATAGCAACCTCCACATGATTACATTGCTAATCTGCAGGTGTTGAAGAGGCATAGATAGATGCTGTTGAGTAATTCAGCTTCAAATAGATACTTTGATCTGCATAACAGCTTGCATTCATGTCCCAAATATGGATCTTTTCCAGTTCTGCAATTCTTCCTTATAAAAGCAGAATTCCTAACCTTTCTTTTGTAAGAGGAGTCTTAAAACTTGCCCATGTTATCTAACAAGATAATCAGTTCCCTTACTTTTGGGTGGGGCAGGAGCAAGGGGAAAAGAAACCTTTTCACTGCCTAAAATGCCCAAATTATTTGTTGCATGTTTTGTCTGAGTGACTCCTCAAGGGGAACAAAACCAAACAAAAGACAAAACTTGTTCTACTTTCCTGTATACACGATGTACAGACGAATGAATTCCATCTTCACATTAAAGACGGTCTATTCCACTGCAGACTCCGGCAGCAGTGTCTAAGCACGTACTAGATCGGGTCATGCTTCATTAGCAGCCACAGCACTGTGAAGAACATCAAGCTGAAGTCTGTCCTGCTTTACTCTCTGCCAGGTGCCATTGAACTTGGTGGGTTGCCTGGAATGGAAGTCAAGGCAGAATATGGCTCACCATCAAACACCTCCAAAGGAACCTGGACCTTTGATAGCCGAAATCTGCAATTCACTGATTCAATAAAAGAAAGGAATTAAAGAGCTCCAAGAGAAAAATGACCCTTCATCGTATTCCCTGCCAGTTTGCTGAAGCACTTCTTTGAAATGGTAGTTCAGCCACACACTCATCATTTCATGAAAGCTGGTTAAGGGCATTTGATGAAGCCTCTGAAGTCTATATCACATGCCCCTTTCCTTCTTTTCCTTTTTTTATTTTTTTGCCCCACAGCCCAGTTGCTCCCCTCACTTTCTGAAGCACCTACACTGCCCTGCTTCCTGCCCCCATCTCATTTATGTCTTCACAGGTTTCTGCACAACCGCCTTATTTATTTGCCTGAATGACTTTTCTGTGTTAAAGAACAACAAATTAAAAGAGAAAAGCCGTTTAGGATTCACTGGTCAATGTTGAAAGCTTGCCTTTCATATGAATACCATGCATGTGACGTCTGATAGTGAAGTGGACCATGGCACAAGACCCGACTGTTCTGTCCACGGGAGCCTGTCTCATCTCTTGCTTAGGATGCAGCTCTGTCAGAAAATGCTCTCTTACTGACAAATTCAGATTTTCTTGGTTCCTCCCCATAGCTCCCGCTGCCTTTTTGCTGCCTTCACTCCTGCCTCACTGATCCCCGTCCCTATCTCTGTGTCCCGCATTTTGTTACAGCCCCAGCCCTCTTGCATCTACCCTGGCCATGTGGGCTACCCCTGCCACCAGGAGCCACCAGGCTCCTCCACCTTCTACTCTGAAAGTCATTTAAGACTCTGTCCCTGGCTCCTGCGGCTTTTCCTTAGTGCCACCCATCACTGTGAGACCCTGGCGGTGGGGGTTCCTCATGCCTTGCAGGGTTAGGGGACAGCTGGAGATGAGAATCACAAAATCTGTCTTGGATGAAGGGAAGCAGCGCATTGGCTTTTGTTGTGCTGGTCCTGGGTCTCCTTCATGCTCAAGCCTTGTGCACTGAAGAGATTGGTCCTGCCTGGTTACCCTCTAGTAACCACTATTCCCACCTCAGGGGATGAGGCTGAAATCACAAACTCCCTCTTGGTATGGCCATGTTAATTATATGCCTCTCTTTTCACTCCTTATTAATTAAATTTTCCATTAATTTCTCCAATACTCTGCCTGATATTGATATCAAGTAAACTGGACTGTATTTACCTGCATGGTTTCATTTATCTCTGAATTTTTACACAGTATTGACACTGAACTATGAGAATGCCCTCATTATTAAAAATATTAATATTAATATTAAAAATTTACATACACAAGCTAAAAATACCTTTCACTGACTCTTGTGGGCCATTTTTGTGGACCTTCCAACTTAGAAAATGGGTTAACCCTAGTGAAAATTGTTCAATATCTTTCTTAATTAGTAATATGTCAGAAAATACATTATTCCAAATAGCAGCAATAATTGTTGAACAGTTTTGGGGTTTTCTTCATTGTTATTAATGACTGTGCTGTCTTCAGCTAGTAATGAGTCTATGGCATTGATAGTTTTTCTGCTATTATTTATATGTTTTCAAGAAAATCCTTCTTCTTAAATAAAGTCTGACCAGCCATGAAGTTTTTCTGATGTCTTTAGTATCCTTTATCAATTTTCTACACCTCATAAACTCTTATTTATGTGGATTTTTATTACCTTCCCTTTTTTGCAATATGTTGCATATTGCTTTTTAATTCATTATTCCTGCCTTCATTTTTCCGCTGAAAGAGAATGCGCTTTTCACCAATATTATTCAGCTCCTTTACTGTGAAGTAATGGCTTTTTGGCCATTTAATATGTGCTTCTGCCTAACAATTTTTTACACTCAGTTTCACTTTTAACTTTTCCGGTTTGGGAAACTAGTGTCTTTAACTACTGAGTGTATGTGGCACTTGGAGTTACACAGCTCGTCAGGGCAGTGATGGCAGCCTGTTCTTCCTGCTTCAGCACAGTTTTCCTTGCTGAAGGAGGACACCAGTCTGCATCAGGACAGGGACTGCAAAGGATCTCCCCTCTCTGAAGGACACCGGTTTGGTTTCATGGGCGTGTGCATTTTACAAAGCCACTCCCTGACGCAGAGGCAGAGCAGGTTTGCTGCCTCTGATGTGCCGTGCCCACCATTCCCAAACCAGCAATGGTGGGGAATGTGCCACCTTCCCCCTTACAGCCTGTGCCCTGCCCAGGCAGGCTTTACCCAGCACTTTTAACACTGCCATCATACAAAGCCTCCCACCTCCTGAAAGGTGGTTTCAGTAGGCCACTTATACTGGATTTCTTCCCATCAGGGATTACTTTCATTTCCTCCTGCTTGTTTCCCAAGCTTTTCTTATTTGTCTACAAATGCATGGAGAACAAGGACTCTGATGACACAGAAGATGGGAAGGGTTTTTGGTCAAATAGGAACCCCTGACCCACAGAGACCCACGGGAATGGGAAGCTCGGAGGGAGAAAGAGGCTGGCTCAGAGGTCAGGACAGGGTTGAACCAAACTCTCATTTTTAATCCCCTACGTCGACTGCGCGACTTATCCTTCCTCCCGAATTGCTTTTTGAGCTGTATTGCTCCCAGATGTGCAGAAGTGTTTTTAGTGAGCCCAAATAACCTCTCAGTATCTAGCTGAGAGGGAAATGTCATATACTGCTGGAGGAAAATCTTAACTTTCTCTCTGCATGTGCCTGCTAGTCCATAGCAGAAATAGTTCCATCTACAAAAACATTATTTTGGGAATCAAAATCAGCACTTTTTCTTGTTTGAATGTGCTATTTTTCACTTTGCTTGGCACTTCAAGTGCAAGGTCATGTGGCAAATCATTACACGAGCAATGTTTATCTCTGTTTGAAGAACTCTGTCAAGAATTGATTTGAAAAGGGTTTGGGTAGTGCCTTTTTTTTACTTGTCAACAGCTCCATTATTCAAAGCCTATTTATGCAAAATCATTTGTTGCACAGGTATTTTCATTTTNAAACGCCAATATTTTTGAAGCAGGAATAGTAATTTTTAAAATTTTAATGTTATATTGTGTCACATCCAGGCCCATGGATTCTGTCGGAAATTCAGGGAAATGATGGTTAGAGAGACCCTTGGGGACCACTTGGGCAAGTCTCGTTGTTGAAGCTGGGGCGGCATCAACCCAGCTCAGTCCAGCCTGTGCACTCACACACACCACAAACACACACACATATCTCTGTCTCTGTGTGCATGCACATACACACCAAATGACAACTTTTATTGGCCTTCACTATTTTTAGAGGTCTTTAAAGCCTTACACAGGTGCCGTATCTTAGAAATACAGCTTTTAACACCAGCTGGTTTGAGTCTGCTAAGTGTTTTATCTAGCAGATTAGATTACACACCCTAGGGAAGAGAGCGACTTAACCACGTCGTGCAGCAGGTAAAGTGCTTTGGGGTCTGTGTTGTGTCATTAAGACCAATATGAGGAAGCAGCAAGACTTATCTTAATCTTGCTGATTGCCTCAATTAACACAGTCCCTATAGTGTCCTCCTGGATATCTAATCCCCGCAGTTTCTTGTTCTGTATTTTGCTCTGACAATGTTATCAGATCATTGCTAAGGGTATAAAAGTACATATTAAGTAAGAGAGGATGTGGTAGTTTTTTAGAGAAGCCACGTGCTTAATTAGCATGGTAATCAAGCAATGGACTATTAAGTCTTTTGTGTAAGGCAAGAAATGTACTAGATACAGGCCCTAAAAATACAAATTAAAAAATAAATAAATAAAAGGAAGGAAAAATATACAGGAAAGAAGGGTAATTATAAGCAGAATTCAAAAGCTATGCCATTCATAACAACCTGTCTACTCCTGGCAATCACTTTCATCATTTGGAAATAACTCATACACAGCAACATAAGCAAGCAGCAAAAAAAGAGGGGGGTTGTCCTCCCACATCTCGCACATCCAAGATGTAGTGAAATTATCTCTTACACTCATGGGACATTTCCTTATTCCTGAGGGTAGCCTCTACTTCCAGAGCAGCCCTGAATGAATTTCTCAGTCATGCAAAGACAAATAAACATGAAGATTCAGATCTGGGGAACTTGATGGAATGATAATCTATATCTTTCCAGCCAATTCTTCAGATGATGCCTAGCATAAAGATTGCTGTGTTAAGGAAAAAAAAACCCAACAACAGCCCTAGCTGAGAATACAAGTCGGTTTGGGAGGCTGACAACCTTGAACTGGCAATGAGTGCTGCTACCAGAAGCAATCCCGTGGCTGAAATTGCTTTCTGCTCTCTGATGTGCCATCTGATGCTCTGGACGGCTTTCAACAAGTGTCCCAGGGCCAGGATGCTGCGGTGAGTGAGCACAACCATCACAGCGAGAGCACCTGCGGGCCCTTCCCCAGGGCAGCAGGGAGGCAGGCAGCACTCCTGCTCCCTGTGGGCACCCTGCATTGATGCATCATCTTGAGGATCATGTCCCCATCAGTACGAACTCTCTTTCCTCTGAAGGCTCAAAATGAGAGCCCCCAGTTAAGAGATTTTCCTTCTTTTTTCCTTTTTTCCTCATGCCATCTTACCCACAATGTGCAATACATGGGATCATGTTTTGGAGAAGAATGGTGGAGAGTGAAATATTCATTTCAAACCCTGCATATTTAATCATGTCAATCCCTAAATATTTTATCTGGATCAATCTTTTATATCAGTTCAGCACTCATGGGCTCACTGGGCAACTGCCACGAAAGAGCGCAGCAGAGGCTTCGATGGTGAATAACCACTGTGAAGAGTTTTTCCTCCCTTCTTACCTCTGCCAAAATTTTAAGCAACCTACACCTGTTTCTGAGCCAGGAAACCCATTCTGTCTTTTGTATTGCCTTTCCTAAGTGACTTCCTGACTGTATGTTCCAGAGAGATGCCAGGGCAGCACCAAAAAGAAGTATTTCTGGAAGAGCAGCAGATCTCTACTAGCGTAAGAATAACCCATCCTTGCTGCTCACAATGCAAACAACACTTCATTTGCATTTCTGTGGTTTAAATGTAAATAGTCTAAGATAAGTCATTGTCAGACTCCTGTAAATATTGATGACTGCTCCGGGACCTGGTTTGTAACCATTTCTTTCTCTTCTGTCACAATCTGAGCACGATATATTAGCAGAGATGTGGATGGAGCTTCTGGGAGGGAAAAGAATAGCTTTGCTTAGTGGGTGACAGCAAAAGAAAAGAAGGAAGTTAGGGAGGAAAATTTCCAGATGAATAATGAATTGAGCCTGGTTGGAGACTGGTGAATCTTAATTAGAAATCTGACATATCATCGGCCTCCCGCCTTTGTGCTCCCTGCACGCAAAGGGCTGTACCAGCCACACGTCCGTGTGTTCCCCACCTCTCAGTGACTGTAATGCCAGTGAGGGAGCCTGTTGTGGGACCAGGTGAGATGCAGCCACCCAGGCTGGGGACAACGCTACTGCTTTTCTCATGCAGATGAAAGCACAGAAGAAAGTGCTAGCAAAAATGGTGGGAAAAAGTGACTCAGTGGCCACCCCACTTCCCTCCAGAGATTATCAGCAGGTCTGGTGAATTGTATTCAGCTTGTCTATTGTGAATAGATCCTGACACTTCTTCTTTCTGCTTTTATTTTTTTTCCTAATGACAGTTTCAATACTCCTGTCTGAGATGTCTTGGTGAAGTGCCCGAAGTTACAAAGGAGGGAGAGAGAACATCAATCTGCATCTGCTCTCTCAGCAGAGAGTTGTCATCAGTCATCTTGTCTGGACTAGCAGGTGAGGGACAGTATGACCCAAAGGGCAGCCCCGGAACAAGGAGGCAGGTGAGGTTCTCCCAGACTGTGCTATGAGAAGGTCACGTCCTTGGGTCTCAGTTTCTCCAACTCTAAAATAAGAAAAACACTTATTGTTCCAATTTATTTCATGTCTTAGAGGAAAAGTACTCAGTAAGCGCTACAGTTTATTATTCTAATGTGACTGCAAAATCATGATGTCTTTATTGCAAAATGATCTTTAAAACATGAAGCATCAGGATGGTGACTGAAATCATTAGTATCAAATTGTTCTGCTTTTGCCCTGTCACACTGATACTTCAAAGTAAAATTGTCCTGTGGGCGTTTGTAAGATTTTATGAGGATAACTTGTCTTTTCAAACCTTGTTCAGGAGGGCAAAAAAGCCTCCAGATGTTTTCTTAATGAAAAAGGACTAAGGTTTCTGCCTGTTTAATTCTGAAGCTGTCCCTTAATATTTAAATTCCAAACTCACTAACAATCAATGTGATGAACAATCAACAGGATGAAAATGAGTCTCCAATTGTTCAGAAGTGGTGCAGACAGATGTCCTCACATCTTGGTCCCATCCAAGGCTGTTGAGCTCACTGAGACATTGACTGCGGGAATGCTGTGGTGCCCGATCCCTCCCTCTGCCTGCACAAAGGGAGTGAAGGTGTCTCTGCTCTCTGGTGTGAGTGTCTGCTGGCAGGGGCCACGTTTCTCTGCTGCTTTGGGGTGCCTGACACCCAGCACAGGGAAGCCACACCCATGCCACAGTCTTAGGTACAAGCACTGCAGAAGTACAGTACAAACAAGATGGCACCACGCACTGTGAAGCTGCTGGGCTTGTAAAGTGTCTGGTTCTCCAGAACTGCCCTATCTTCTCTGTCTCGCAGGCTGAATTACCACCAGGTTAAAAAGAGCTTGGCTCCTTTCCTGTCCCTCCATCCTCTTTCAGGCTGGACTGCATTGCAAAATCATGTTTCCTCTTCTGACAGAAAGTCCAAAGGCATTTCAGCTGTCTCGGTGAGTGCACTCTGCTATGTGGGGACACACCAGGAACAGCCTTTTTCCATCAACAGCTCCACTGGAGCAACTTTCTCACTCTCCTTCAACATGTCAATCCCGGATCTTTCCTTTCCTTGCATACACATTTTGCAGATCGTGAACATGCTTGTGGTTACCTATGGTTGCCCTATTTTGACCCAACCCACAAGTGCCAGGAAGGAAGCTTTCTTCACCTTTTTTTTTTCAGCCTAGTTTTTTAGCAAAAGCTGCTGCTGGCAAATGTGTTTACTTGCTTTTTCACTCCCTTTTTTTCCCTGCCAGTTCTCCCAAATGACCTTGGGATTTTCTAGGCAGTTTCCAACAAATTTTGATCAAATGAAAGTGGCTTCAAATGCTACAAATATAACAATGAATTAAATATGTCTGGAGTTGTTCCCTGGCACAGAACAGTTCTTTCTTGCCCATGTGATTCAACAACTTTTTCCCAATACTGTGTATTTGGAATGGTCCTGAGCTTGACTCTTACATCTTGTCCAGGAATTGATGGATGGGTGCTGGTCAGCACAGGCCAAACTGGGGTAAGGGAGCACAATCATCATGTGCTGTATACATGACAGTGTGTCCATAGCCCCATCTTAGTTTTCTCAGATGGATGTATCCAGTGGATATGCCTGAAAATCAAACAGATGAAAGCCAGATAGCAGAGAGTCAGGAATCTACACCAGGTCATCTCCTGACGTTAGAGAGCCTGGACACAGGACAGCCTCGCAACAAACTTGATTTCATCAGCTCAGGAATGAGTTGGCAGTGATTGTGAATGGAGATGCTCCAGGTCTATGTGGATGGCCTGAGCCAGGGCCACCTGCTTGTACAGCACTGCCCGTGACTGCTTCAGAAAGTGTGTGGGAAAGTGCTGTTCCCAGGCCCTCACATCAAAAGTTTAGCAAGGCCACTGGTTGTGTGCCGGGCAAAGGAGCCCCCTCACCATCCCCTCTATCACATGGTCTTGGGCCGAGCCCTGGATGGTGTGATAGAGGTCACAGAATGTGCTTTTCACAAGCAATGCTGCAGCTAGTCCCGATATAAATGGAAAGAGCCTCTAATGGGCTGTAATTCCACCACCATCCGGAGTGGGAAGTACTTGTGGCCACCGAAGAAGTGCAGCCCAAAGGGACTGCATAAGGCTGGCAGAGGGATCTGGTTTTGAAATATCTGAACTATAGACATCCCACAGGCAAAGCTGGGGACCACAGCAAGTCACCAGGTACCAGGCAGGAAGAGACAAGTGCTTCTGCCTTTAATTCTTCCTCAGGAATCCACAAGTTCATGTCTGGCTCTACAATCAGATTTTCAAAGTCCACATGAGCAATTTCAGGTTTTGAGAAGTTGCTTTTCGCAGGATTTCAAGGAACCCCCGATTTTGCACAGGTCTGTGATACACAGCAACATCTCTAAATTTAATGTCACAAGGGAAGTCCAGTGAAGGAAACACCAATACCATGGCTCTGAAGCATCTATTATGACTACTGTCTAGTTTTATGCCAAACAAGTCCATTAGCATTTAAATTGATTATTAAATATTTTCGTAGAAATTCACAGCAATATAAGCCTTAAATCCAGGACTGGTAATATCATGATTTTTATGTCTAATTTTAGATTTAGTTTTTAGTCTGATAGATTCCAATTATAAGGCCATGAAATTTCAGAGAGCTGCTTTAAAATGCACAGATTTGTGTTTTGCCTTTAATGAGTAAAAGAAAAAAAAGGAAGTAAGCATTATCCCATGTCCACGTGCAAAACTGATGCCAAATCCTGATATTCTCAGACATAAACCCCTCACACACTCTAGTTACACGGCAGTAGTCTTTGCCTGTCTCAGCTGTATACTTCAGGCCATTAGTTTCTCTGATAAATTTCTCCACCCACTCTGGAAGCATGAAAAAAGTGATTCATATGGGTACAAATAGGCAAAACTTAGCTTAAGCCAAACCTGTGTGGCTTTTCAGTGACCTTTGTGATTGGGAGTATATTTTCGTTACATTTATTTGATCCTGGTAGTTAATGTCACCCCATGTAAATCCTTAAGAATTTTGTGATTTTGAGAGGTAAGATTTCTCCAGATGTGGTTTCCACGGCTGAGAACTCTGCTGTCATTTACGTCGGTCACAACTGAAACATGAGAATCTTCAGAGACCAACAAGTTAACAAATGGACACTTAGCAATATTGTTCCTCCGCTTGAATCTGTATTTAATTAGCTTGAGGAAGATATAAAGGCTGCTTTTTCAGGTGTGAGTTGCTACAAGACCCTGGGGGAAATGAAAGAAACTATTTAAGGGAAGGAAGCACTTGTGCTATTACAGCCACAGAAGGCTGACTTCACTCAGTCCTGCCCTGTTGCCAAGTGCTGATAATGTTGTACACGAAACACCCCTTCTCAGGCTTCTTCAGGAGCTCTAATGTGGAAACCATTTTAGAAGATGAAGTACCACAACACTGAGAATCCCACATCTTCAGTATTGCATTAAAAATGAAAAAAACAAAGCTTGAAAAATATCCTCATTGAGTATTACTGAAGACATCTGGTTTTGGTGTGAAAAAGGCTAAGCCAAGCTCTACGTGTTTCTTATCCATGTAACAAGCATTGCTGCAGGGAATGTAAGGGTAGAGAGAAATTAGTGTCACAGAATTTTATTTTACTGAGATAAATCTTCAATACAAAGTGTGCGTTTCCCTTCACCAATAAAAGTTTGACTATGAACTGAATGTCAACAGTTCAGCAGAGTGCATTTCACTAAGTGCTAAATTCACTTCCTTGCCAAGAACATGTATCTGTTGATTAAAACATCAGGCTACTTACACCGTGTTTGATACTGTATCAAAGGGAACATTGCAAAGCCGAGACACGCGCATTTCCTCTCCCACACTTGTCTTACAAAACACACTGTACTTGTAAAAATCACAGTTAAAAACCTCAGAAAGTTATGTGAAGAAACAAGGTTAAATCAAAAACTTACAATCAAATCATCTTGATGTGATTTAAACTCACCCAGGTGTTCCAGGCCATTCAGTGTAATCCATGACTCTGAACTTTTGAAAAGGAGCTGATCCAAATGGGACTGTGAACTTTGCATCTTTGACTACCTATATGGTTTATTATAAAATATAACCCATTTATTTCCATGAACCTAATCCAAACTCCAATACAGTTGACAGAAACCTCACCACTGACTTTAAAACCAAAGCCTATCACATTACCCCAAAAAAGAAAAAAAGCCAAACAAAACAAACAAACCAAAAATAATCAAATGAATGACGGATTGTTCTGTCTCCACAGAGCACAAAGTGGCTTCAGTTTTAATGCTCACACTTCAACTTTACCTCCCAAACCTGTCTGTCATGTGCATGTTGTGGAATGTCATATTTATTAAACCATTTTTCATAGGTGTGCCAGGGCAATAATGTAAGAACAAGTGTAGGTTTGTGCATAACTGACACCACAATTCTGGTTCTGTGCTCAGGGCTTCACAAAGACTGGTGCAGGGACCAAGAGGAGCGTTCCCTCCGTGGTTTTAACCAGGGTTAGATTAGGCCCTTCACTTTGAGTATCCTTTGTCAAACAGTTCCTAAAATCAGACAGCTGAGCTCTTTCAGTGCTAACATTTCCCTCATCCAGCGATGTCTGACACTGGCTGAACAATGCTTCCCTCTCTCACAGCCCCGTGAGAGGGATGGGAAACAACTAAATGCGTCAGAAGGAAAACTTGTGGAGATGCTTGCACACCCCAAACTAAGATGAAGCAGTCCCCTTGCTAAATGTAGCCAGAGTGATTTGACCATAAAAGAGCTGCTACTATTTACCTAAATGATCTTGCTAATATCTCTTTCTTTCAGTGACTACATCCTTTTATATCTTATATAGCTGCTGAACCAAAGGCATAAACCTTTTCTCCTGATAGCCCATTAGGTATGCTTTTGAGGTACAACCTCAGTAATTACTTCCTTCCAATGTAATTGTATTTTAATTACACATTTAAGGCCAAATTCCTTCCTCATCCATCCCAACTAAAACTCTCTGAAACCTTATTAATTTTAATTAAGTAGGAGTTGATGCAAAATTTCCAAGTGCTCAATTTTGCATTAAAAGTTTCAAATTCATTTAAACATGGAATTAATTTCCACAAGCACTTCAGTTGGTAGTGCGCTCCCTCGTTTAGTCTTTCAGAGCAATAACATGAAATATATGAAACATAAAGTCATTTCCAACAGATGATATTAGGACATAGCTCACCTTTAAATATTTCGTCATTTGCTGCAGCTACCTGAGGGATATTTGCTACATGCTCTAACAGGACTTCTCTCTTATTACCATCAGTGGCAGTGCTACTCCAAAGGGATGAACTGCAGCTGGAGATAAACTGTCCCTTTTTGAGAGGTGGGACAGAGCTTATGTCATCAGCCAGTGCAGTAGACACAGAAAGACAGCCTGGAAATGAAGCAGGCAAACTGACAGAAGGGACTTGGGTCACTGAGAGCTCAAAAAGCCAGTTGGAAGTGTTCACATGAGCAGGGAATTGATACATGGAGTTGGCCGTGAAAGAGAGTGAGAAAACACGGAAGTAAAACTTCTCACTGTCTCACTGAGCAAAAAGGACAAGAAGTGACTCAAGAGAGTTACTTATTATTTTCAAAATAATACTTGGAACAACTGAACCATCAAGAAAGTTATTTGAAGACTTGACCTGGACAGAATAAGACTGTAGAGGGACTCAGTAACTGTGCTCAAAATCGAAAACAAAGATATGAGGCAATTGAGCCTTATGTTTCAGATCTCTGACACTATGCATATCTTTGGAGACATTATGGAGCCCCTAATTAAAAACGAGAGCTGCTTGTGGGATTCCAGAGTGCAAGTGAAATTACTGAAAGAAACAGATCCAGCCCTGGAGAGATCAGCCAGCATCACAAAGAGGTCACTGCTGAGTGCTCAGACAAGTATAACACATGTCACTGGGCCCCCAAAGCTCTCAGGTGAGGAGATGGTAGTGCCCAGCAATGTCTCTGGAATACAGCAAGTCGGGCATGCTGCACAGAGCACTACACAGAAGGGCTGTTTGCAAAACCTTTGCAGCCCAGAAGGGAGGCTCTGGCAATCACTATAACCTACTGCCCACAGTGGGCACTGCGGGATGTGCCTGTGCTGGCTCCCAGCATTTCTCTTAAGCAGCCACCCAGTGGCTCCAGAAAAGGTCTGGCCCTGTTTATACAACATAGGCTGAACATGTGGGAGACAGGCTTGCCTGAGCAGAGCCACGGAGCACATCCTCCGGCCGAGCATGAGTGCCCACAGCAAACACTGTCAGACAGGGAAAACAGTGAGCTGGCAGGGACATAGCCCAGCCAAATCCCTGGGGGAAAAAAATCAAACAGCCTGGACAGGTCTGTTTGCTTTCAATAACAGGAATGTGTACAGCCACCCCAGCTCATTGCCCCAGCTCCACAGAGACCAGCTTCCTCGGAGCAGCTTTCTTGGCTTTTGGGAGCCCTAAGTGCAAAGAGGTTGAGGTTACAGGCTTTGATGTGGAGCAAAACAGTGGTGAAATGTGATTTGAGTCTGAATAACGGAAGAAAAGGTCTGTCTAAGAGAAATTCCTGGGAGAGAAGTTAAAAAAAGCAGGAGACAGAGCTGGATGCAAGTAAGACAGAAGACATTACTGTCATGTTGGACATGATATGCTGCACAGAACAGTGCATGACAACAGGTCAGAAGCCTGGTGTGAGTTTCAGGGCTACATCTGTGATCGCCAGTTGTGTACAAAGTCTCATGACACAGAGGAAAGCGGGATCATACGGATGTCTGTCTGACCCTTCCGTAGCCTCTCCACTTTCAGCTCAAACACAGAGAGAATGTGACTCTCCTGGGCCCAGACGGTGAGGGCAGCTTCTTACCAGCCTCTGCACCAGCTTCACGTGAATCCTCAATGTCAAAATCACTAGGATTGTCATTTCTAAAGCATTATAGACAGATACGGGACACAGGAAGCCTGAGAGATTAGAGATTGAAGTTGGAGAAACTCCTGGAGATGTTTGTTGTAAGTGGTGTCATTTATTGTTACAACCCATGGCATCAGCCAGATGTTACAAACCCCGCAGTGTGAAAGAGCCCCAGCACCTGACACCACCCTCAAGCCCAGGAGGAGGTTACAAAGGCATTCAGCTTGTAAGGTCTTAGACAGACAGGAGACTCTGCTAGTCGAGACCTCCTATCCGAGACTGTACAGCACCTGCCACACCAGATCACCACAGCCTCAAAAAATCATCTCTTTTTCTCAGGAAGGGACAGCCAGTTGCAGTCACACTAGGAGAGAACAGCACCAGATGCTACCGCCAGGGCACAGCCAAAACTGAAAGATCTCCCAACATGAAACAGCAGAGCTGCAGATGAGTCAGGAGACAAGTGAAGGTCAAAACAGTGCAGGGTGACTCAGGAGTTCTCCTGACTTAGAGGACTGTGAACAGTTAAAAAGATATATTTAATTATTGCTTGTTTCATGTAAACGTTTGTTGTTCGTGTGTGTTGTTTGGGCAACAAAGATAAAAAGAAAGGTAGGATGCTCTGGCACAAGACAACAGGACCTGTCCCTCTCATACATCTTACCTACCGACACTGCTGAAAGCTGGGCCCTGGCAGGCACTCCGCCTGATGGCTGAGAAGCATGGCTACAGCATCATCCGCAGCTGTAACACCTCTGAGAAGAGGTTTTTTCCAATAAGGAGCTTGTTTCATTTTTACAAACAATGAAGGGCTTTTCGGCTCTTGCTCAGCATGTGTTACCTGACATGCCAGGCATTCCCAGCAGCCATGAGGAGAGTCAGGCAGTGAGGAACTGCTCTGTGTACTGAGCTGAACTTACTTTCTCGTTTTTCCAAGTCTTGGCAGACAGGTAAATTTTTTAAAGGTACTTGTTTCTAAATACAACATGTAAGTCGTTTTGCTGCAGTCTATCCATCTAGTGTGCTGTGCTTGTGGGTACAAAGTTACCACTACCAGCTAACGTGACTGAGAATTAAAAAGAAAATACACGTTTTTCTATCAGACAAAGAATGGTCGAAGTGAAAAGATTTCAAGGTATTCTACAGTTTTGAAGCTCGCTGTTCCTTGCCTTCTTAAATAAAGAGAAGTGGAGCTAAATTATACATTTCTGCATAACTGAAAATGCGCAAACACAGGGAGAGAGACAAAAAGAGAGAAAGCTAACTGGAAGCAGTTTCCCAATATGTGCAAGTTACTTGATCTTGGCCAACAGAGACTGGAGTTTCAAGCCATTTAGGCACTCTGGAAAATTTGCTCTGGATATGAAACACACTCACTGGGCAGCTGCAGTGCCGGTCAATTCTGTGCTGCAGCCAGCCCTGGGGAAAGAGAGGTCTCTCAGTGGCTGCAGCCAGCACTCTGGGCAGCTTCCAGTCCTCCTCTCCTGCCAACAGTAAATAAAAGCATAATGAAATAAGAACAGCTAATGCTAACGCCCAAAAGCTGATGTTGGAACAAGGAGCGTGAGACCGGAGAAACTCAAGTAGCCTCTCCTCCCTACTGCAAAGTACTTTCAGCCCAGACATATCCTGAGCCAGGATGATTTTCTGTGTATTCAGTAGCTCTCAGAGGCTTTTCCCTTCCATGAATTCATTCAGCCTTCTCTCAGGCTGCACTACTGATCAATGTTTTCTACACAAGCAGCCACACCGAGGAAAAAGAGAATCAATACTCACTTTGGTCATGGCCTCTCCAGTCCTCAGCCATTCCCTTATGTGTCCTTGTGTTAACAACCACATGTAAGGGATAGGAACAAGATCAGCAGCTGCCAGCAGGGCCCTGTGCCATAGAAATTTCCAAATAATATTTTTTCTCTGTCTCTTAGGGACACAGAACGCAGCTGACACTCCTGTTCTGTTATTACACCTTTTTCTGTGCATGCAATGCATCTGGCAAATACACATTGAAGTAAATGCAAAAAAAAAATTCAAAATAAAATATTGCAAATGAAACCAAAAAACCAAATCAATGTGAAAACTGTCTTGTTTTTCATGCACATATGTGTATGTTAGTATTTAGTAATACGCAGAAATTACAGATGTGACTTAAGCCTTCTAAGATTTTCTGTTAGTTTTTCACTCTGCAAAATAAAATTCTCAGTGAGGGAAGCATGGCATGAAAGAACTAAAAATTTTGATGATGAGATGGTCAGTATTATTGACATTTTCCCTTTTATATTTTAATTTGACAGAACTAGGTAAACACCTTTCCTAAAAGAATGAACCCAAATTTAATTCAGTTGAGTTACTGAGTGAAAGAATGAATTATTTTCTTAATTTCCCTTAGGAAAGAAAGGTCTCTGCATTACTCGTACATGCCATCAAATTAAAATGGTGTGAAGAAGTACAAGTTAGTCAGCAATGAAATGCTGAGGAGTGAAAGGGAGGCAAATGTTAAAAATCCTCCTCTGAGCAGCTAAGAAGAAAATTCCATCGTGATGCATGTAGGTGACATAATCTTGGGACAGCCTTTCCGTAGGTGTGGGCCTTCTTTGCATGTTCCCCGGGAGAAATCTGCACATCGTTTGCCAAAATGGCCGTATATTTATGTCCTTGTTTTCTTAGAAATATGAATCTTAGTCTATTCATTGATTTTCAGTCTAGAATTAGACATTACAATCATGTCGCACATCAGTCCTTACAGGCTTGCCACAGACTTTCAAGCTCTTTCCTTAAGTTCCTATTTTCTAGCTGAATTGAAGCATGTCTTCTGCAATTAAAAAAAAAAAAAAGTAAAAATCAAGCATTGATTTAGAGACATCAGGTGTTAGAAAACTGTCAGACAGAATCCGATTCCTGGTCTGAGTTGTCTCATGGTTTTCCTCATGTGGTTCATCAGTCCCTGGGCATCTGTGAACTCCCTCTAATGTGATCATGAAATGTGATTGAGGAAATGAAGTTCTTGGTCTCTACATAGCAATTGACCTGTGTAAAATGTCCTTGAAAACCTATATTTTCCACTGAAAGAAGTTGAGAAACCTATAAATTTAAAAGATTGCTTGCCTAGTATCTAAAAGTGCCAGGACTAGACCCTTCAGAGAACGGTGCAAGCAGTTTCATATTCTGCAATTATAAAGTAATGTGTCAGAAGGGGATATTGTTCCTACCCCAACTTTTCATGAAGCTTGTTTATGCCTTGAGGCACGAGTTTATATCACTTACTTTTTGAGACAACTTTTATTCCTTGCTGTAAATCAGGGTGGCTTATTGGAAAACACTAGATTAGTGGTCAGTTTTCTAAACCTCAGCACAGTATCTGACATCCTTTTCTTCAGCATTATCCTTCAATAAACTACTAATTCCAGCCCATAGTCATGTATAAACTGAAAATACTGCATAAATATATGGTATCATAGATACAACAAAGTTACTGGACGTCAAAAGAAGTCAGTATTTGCCCAGTTTTCATACTGATATCCCAGCCTTACCTGGTGAGTCAAAGATGGGATGTGTCATGCTGGAAGCTGCCTCCGCAGGCACTGGGGAGAAGAGGCTGAGTTGTGACACAGTTTCAAATCCACCTTGGTGGAACTGTTATCAGACACCTGTGTGGAGGCCTCAACAACTTCCCTACTCCTCCTTTGTCTGAGGTCCAGTCACTTTTGGTTTTGATCCTTTTACTGGCATACTTTCACTGCTGGGTGCTGGACACGTCATGCTCCTCATACCCTTTCTCCTGATAACATTATTAGGCATGCTGGTGAGGCCCAGGCCCAGCCTTCGGGAGGGAAAAAAAAATTAGAAGTGAAATAGATTTTGAAGTACAAAGCACATTTCCCATGTTGAAGAGTCACAACAGTTCCAAAATGAGAAGGCATATTTTTAATGATTAGCTGCAGTTAATCCTAAGAATGCTTTAGGCTTTGTAATATGTCAAACACAATATCCCCTCCTCCATGGAGAAGTGAGATGCGGGGTTTCAGAGTAGAAGAACAGAAGGATTACAAATGAGGTATTTGCAATAATTCCTCCACAGCGGCTATACACGCTACATAATATTTCCCCCTAAAACAGAAATCTGCCTTGAATAAAAGGAAGGAAATGACATTAGGAGAAAGAAGTCATATCTACCAACTGCATGTAAATCAGAAGTTCATTAGGGGACTATGCAGAGAAGCTTTTGGAATGTAATTTTGCTACCAACTAGTTTTCACAAGAATGAAGGCTTTCAGAAGCATCATTGCTCTAAGTAATTCAAATTACCTGCTCTATCCGATACTATCTATTCCCATAGATATTACAAAGCACTTAAATTTTTACCCACTTTGTTACAGAAATCCCCAAGGAAGGTTTCAATCCATTTGCCAGCACTGCTGTGAGGAGAAAGGAAAAGATATCAGAAGTTTTCAAAGTGACCTCCAGCACATCTAGAGTTAAAAGCTTCTTACAAGTATTGTCTCTATACCATAAAGTTCTTTGTTCAGAAATTTACCACTGAGTCACACAAAAAAACCCACTCTGGACCAAAACTAGGTCTACAAGAGTTCAGCTAAGAAACAATTCCCGGCACTTTGTCCCCTTCTTTTTTCTAGCACTGAAATGGAAAATATTCTATGTGTTCTACTGTTTCCAAGCAGTGTACTGTACTCCTATTACTCAGAAAATGTCTTTAATTTTAAAATGAAAAGGTGTGGGCTTATATCTGAGATTGCTGATGATGTTTGAAGCATCAGGTGAGCTCCGCCACGCTGGCGGCCAAGGATGGCTCAGCCGTCATTCAGAGGCCTGCACTCTGTCTCCTAGGACATCTCCCATTTTGTAGCAGTCCAAAGCCTTGCTTTTATTTAGACAAACCTCCCTCTGGCAGCCACAGTGGTGTGTTATAGCAAGGGTCATCAGGGAAGGTGTCACTCTGTTTCTGTCCCTCTCCACAGCAAGCGAGACCCACACTTCGCAGTTTGGAAACGCACTCTGTAGGGACACAAAAGCCGTGGGACATCTTCTCCCTCTCACAGCCCAGAGCAGAATTTAGGAGTGTGGCTGTGTTTTATTCTGGCTTGCCACGGAGCTGCACCAGACTCGGCTGCTTGCAGCGTTCTCCAGCAAGGCCACTCCTCAGGGGAGCTGAAAGGGTTATGGATTGGGGCAGGTGAGAGCTGGCCTGGCTTCGATCGAAACCATTTCTAGCAAGGGTTTTGTACTGACATACAAGGGGTTCACTATGTTCTGCTTTGTGTGCTGACATTTGAGCAACTCCAAACAAAACACAGTAAAAAAATTTTTTTAAAAAGAAGATGCAGAGGAGGAAGACTGTGTGGAATAAAAAGGCCAGAGAATGAAACTTCCCATAAGTTCCCTTACAAGGGCTACAGCCTGACACACTTTGAAACCCACAGGTAAAAACCCAGGCATTCTGCAAACCAGGAGAGCTTTGCCCTCAGCTTTGGTGTACCTAGGCTTCCAGGTAAGGTCACTACTCTGCTGTCTTTATAGGTTCTGCAGCTTGACATACCTGCAAAGTTCCTGCAGGTCACAGCAGCTGAATGAGGAACACACGCCATCCTGAACAGAGCAGGAGGGAAAAGGCAGCAGGGAAGCTGCCAGAAAATGGTCTAGTGGAAAGTGTCCCACCCATGGAACCACACGATGTCCCTGGGTGTTGGAACCAGATAATCTTTAAGGTCCCTTCCAACCCCAGCCATTCTACCACTCTATAAAAAGACACCATTGTGGTGAAGTGGGCAAAAGTCTGTATTATTGTGTCTGGCTGCTTCCTGTCCTTGCTCCACCTTGCTGCCTGTGTGAATACACAGCTAAATCAAGACTAACTATGCGACTGACCAACAGCAGACCAGCAGAAAACGTGATGTAATCAGGGTCTCCTGGTGGCTCACAGTCACCTGAGAGAGAAACTTGCTCAACAGCTTCTCTGGGCCTGGCGCACGACAGTTTCTCAGCCCAAAACATGGCCTGGAGAAAGACCTGGAGCTTCTGAAAATGGTGTTGTATAAATAACTGAGAGAATCACAGAGCTAGAGGGACAAACACACAAATGCCTTAAGAGATGGCATCCAAAAAAAAAAAAAAAAAAAGGAAAGTGAAACAATTTTAGTGTTCTTCCAGCATTGCTTCTTGCATTTACTCCAGCACGCTATATTTGGTATGGTTGTTTCTGTAGGAGAGCTACTCTCTGACAAGTCCTCATGTAGAAGCAGCAAACTTCCAGGGAGTTTAAGGCAGCTTTTATTTAGACCCACGCTTTGTTATGATACCAAGTTTAGCCTCAGTCGTGCTGCTTACTGAAATCCCAGTGTCTGTGGCTGCTCACAAGCCAAGGGCCCACATTTCTTTGGTTTCACTGATTTCACAGCATCACTGCCTGTGCAAAACTCTGCTCCTGTTAATCCAAATCTTTGACTGTAGCTCAGACGTCTGGCGATGGAGAGAGAGGGTGGTGGCAAAGACAGCATGCAATGTACACTGATGGGGACAGGAACATTGTGTAGTTGTCAGCACAAAGAAAGAGAGGCTCATCTTGCAGCAGCAATATTTGGGACAGAAGGCTGGAAGATCAATTTAACTCCTTTGATGTGTCATATCTTGCTGGTAAAGGTTTAAATGCTATTTCTGTCTGCCACATTGATTTTCATTATCGTGGATCCTCTTCCCGAGGTGAAGAATTTCCTAAGTTTCCTAAACTTTTTAGCTTGTGGTGATATTATGTTTTAAATTACAACACAAATACCTGCACACGAATATGCACCAGCTTATATTATTCATAGGAAATCTGCATATGGTGCTGCGTAATTTTAGTTTTCCATGACAGCAGCATTTAAATTTTGGATTTTCTTCAAAAAAAAGAAAAAAGAAAACAAACCATAGCTCATCCAAATTGCAAGTACAACACCCTGTCCTGTTTGCTTCTCTTCAATTAATCTGAAGATTGAGAGGCATTAAGTGACGCAAGACCTTTGAATCTGCCCCCTCAGAAACTCTGACAGCGCAGAACGTTGTACGTTCTCCGTTATTGTTCCAAAATATCAGCTTGCACACTCCAAAACTATTTAAGAAATACTGATTTAATCATATACTCCCCCACATTTTTGCAGCTGCCATCTTTTACTGTGAGTGTTAATACGCTGAGTGGGACAATGGTGGTGTTTCGCTGCTCTAAAGAAAAATTTTTTCCTCATAAATTCCAGGAATGGTTTCTTTCTGCTGTTTTAGCTATTTCATGTAACAAACAATCTTTGCAATAGGAGAATTTGGCTCATCATGCAGATTTGTGTTCTTTATAAGTGGAAAATTATAGCAGACAGTCTTCCCCCTGTGTCAGTGCTTTTATTCCAGTCAAGGTTGATAAAATACTTCTTGAAGAGAAATGTACGAATCAGCCTGTGCAGGAAATTTGATGATGATGATGAGCACAAGTTTGGGGGTGACATTCTGGTGTAGTGCAGTCCCTTCCCTGTGGCACTTGGGATTTGGCTGGTGGGGCTTGATAGGAGACCAATGAAAGTTCTTAAGGCTGAGATGAAAACCATGCATGGTGTTACTGCTGGAAGAGCTGTTTGGAGGAGACTGAATGTTCCCAGAATAGTACAGTTTCTCTAACATAGCTACAAGCAACACATCAAGCTCCAAAGAGATTCTTTTTTCAGGCTTGGATCTGAAGAGGTGGAGGGGGGGACAAGCAGTGGAAGGCTGACAGTGACAAGCAGGCATTTGTTTGAAGGAAAGTAATACATCTACTAAACTCTTAAAGACTTACAGCATAATGTCTTGGCAATCCCATCACTTTCCTCAAATATAAAAATATCAGCATGTTGGTGTTGTTAGAAAAAAAAGAAACAGCACAACACCTACAACTACAACATGCCACTTTGCAGCATTATAATAATAATAAATACAATCCTATCTGGAAATAAATTACATAAGTTCAGGATAAATAAATAAATGAAATAGTCACAGGATTTAATGGCCCTGGGTTGCATTTTTGAAGGGATTATTTGGGTGTTTATGTTTTTCACTGCTCCTTGAAGAGTTCACCTTCCTGAGCAGTGTGGTGAATGCAGTTCAGCATGTCTCAGCTCCTCCATGGAAAGAAAGGAAAGATCTTGTGGTTAGACTCAGACATTTAGTTTTCTTGGGCATTAGGTACTTCCTTACCCTGTAGACAGCTTGCTTCTCTGGCTTACAGCTCTGGGTTTCCCTGCTGTCTTGGTCGTGTGCAGAAAATACAATCCAATTACTTCTTCCGTGTGGAGAAGATGCAGAGAGTCAGCAGTGATAGATAGATCCCCGCAGGGCAGAAAGACCCATGCTCTGCAAAATAATGAACCCTGTAGCAAAAGAATAAGAAAAAGAAAAAAAAAAGCTTGGAAAAACACAGCTTCCAACTAAAGACCCCATAGCCCTGAATGAACTGAAGTTGAAAGTTCATGTAGTTTTGAATCATTGCTCGAGGCTCTCTTCAGAGTCAAAGGGATCTCAGTTCATACACTGGTTATACATTTAATCCTGCTTTAGCGGCTGCAATCAAGTCAAAAGTTTTTACTGTTTGGGAGGGTTTTGAGTGAAAGCTGATACCACGTGTGGCGAGAGAGAGCTTTCTTCAATTCCACAGACCTGAAATAATCAGTACCACAGTGTGAGCTCCACTTCATTCAGATGCAGTGTAGGCCAAAACTTCTTTCCTAATCCTGGATGTTCTTCACAGAGGTGCGAGCCTGGACATTTCTGAAGCAAACACTGGCATTATCAATCACAGGAGCATCTGAGCAAGTGATCTGATTTTAAAAGTGATGAGATGGAAACAGTTGGTGCTTTTTCACCTCTGAACATCACTGTGTTCACAGCTTTCTCTGGATGGAGGCATTTGATATCAGCCGCTGTTTTGCAATTTTTCCTCTCTTCCTATGTGTTATGAATGCGGGTGCAAAAACCTGGGTGCCATTATTGTTTGCAATAAGAAACACTGAATATCCACCCATCACTGCTTCACCGTGATCACATTAATTATAAACACAGGTAATGGGCTGTCTTTGACGTCATTGCATTCATTATTATGATTTCTTCACCCACTGTGGAAATCAGGATATTTGAGAACCTTCTTAATGGAAGCAGATCCATTTGGATATGTATAAAATTGTTGATCTTGCAAAACAATGCTTGACTATAGATTTCTGAACTCCCTCCTCCCCAAACCAAATTTTGTGAGTTATGGGTCTGTGAGATAAAAACATCATTCATCATGTGGCAGAGCACAGCTTGGAAAACCTTCCCAATGCCTTTTGCCCAACTTGCAGATATGGTTATGTTCGCTTTCTCTGCTTACCCAGAAGCCTGAACAGATACTATAAATTCAAGCACCCTCTCCAAACTGCACGTGCGCTGGCGTAATTCATGAGCAGCAGCACATGCTGTGCCCTCAGCAAACCTGGGCTGGGTGACGGCAGCCTTGTCCCCACAGGGGGGCAACTGCATCTGCAGATGGTTTCACAGAAACCACAAGGTGGCAGAAGAATAAGACTCTGAGAGTGTAGCCACTTCTTCCCAAGCGACCTGCACATCAAAAATTATTTTTTTTCTGAAGAAGCTGGCAAATGCATTTGAAATGCACACAGGGATATTTTTCAGCCAGTTTAAGCCATGGAGGTGAAGTTTTGTGGGCTACAGAATAGGTGAGTACAGTTTCAGAAACCTCTACTCTCTTTTCATAGTCTGATGCCTAGTGGTGGTGAGTTTATTAGCCTTTCCATAAGGCTAATAAGCATAAGCTTATTAGGCATAATCATCTGTTTCTATCCACGATGGACAAATTGAATTGCCTCCAAGACTGCTGACCCTCCCCTCCTAAAAGTCATTGGCAGCAGCTGAACAGGATCAGACTATGGTGTGGTGTTTGTGGAAAGAGCAACCTGCCACACACACGTCCTCTCCCAGACAAGTTGCATTGCACAGATCTCATTTCTTTAGGAATTCAGACTCTAAAAATACATTATTTTTGCCCTCTTTATTCTATGCATTTCATTCAGCTGTGCTTCAATCACTCTCTGCCAGCCTTTCTTGCTCCTCTGAGGCTGGAGAAGTCATAAATATGGCAGGTCCCTTTGAGCATTAATGCTGGATGCTGTCCATGACTGCTGAGCTGCAATATGTGAGCCAGCGATACCACAAAGAGGGAGTTTATATTCCTTTCCTATTACATATTTTTAGTGTGTAAATCCACAGAGCAGAAGAAATTTATAGCCAAGTGAGTGGTCATGGGGAAAGTAATCTCCATATACAGCAGTGGCAAATACCTCTCTCTGTCTGGGACTCCTTCTATCGGGAAGTTTCCCACCAGGCTGAATGAAACCTTCAACCACTGGTGTTCTTTTTTTGTGCCTCAGTTAAGGACAGGGGGGTCAGTGACATTTTTTATCCATTATTCATTTAGCAGTGCCTCTGGGAAGCAACTTAATGTCCTGTATTTTTCACTTACATGAATTGCAATAAACTGGTTTCTTCTTCAAGCCTGCCTGCACTGGGAAAATTTTCTAAGTTGTTTTACAGCCAGCATAGCTTAAACTGCTTGGAGTCTGCAGCAAGGACCTGGTCATAGACAGTGTGAGGTGAGTGATCGGTTTTTACCTATCACTGGCTTCAGACTGTGCCATGAGCTACCGTTACTAAAACATGAACTATTAGGACTACGTAACGCAGAAGTATTTTGGCTTTGTTGAAATACACAGTATCTGTCTCCCTTGGACTGAAAATGCTTCTATTCCACAAATTGCTCATTCTCCCTCGAAAGGACTGGCTTTCAGTGGACGATTTGAGTTTTTCTTGCTTTGCTTTCCTAGCCCTCTTTAAAGCAGGGTATTTTAAGTCAATATATCACTAACAAGCCCAAATGAGATTTCAGTGCAGCCTTTACTGTCAGAATCAAAATTACATGAAGTACTGCATTTTGAGGCAGTGATATGTGTGCAGTCAGGAGGAGGTAGGTTCTGATCTGGCCAGGTGAAATGCTCCCAGTTAAATCCCATCACGTGCAAGCCTCTGTGCAACCAACACACACTTGTGCACTAATAAAACCAAGGGACTGGAAAGAAAAAAAAATTCTCTCTGGGTCTAATAGGAAGGATGTGAATAAATCACAGCTGAAAACATGGAGCAGAAAAGTTTGGTGGATACCCAAGAGACAGAGATGGTAGATCCTTTATTGAAGGGAGGCAGCTGAGGAGAAAGAGGAGGTGCTACACAGAAGGGAACACCTATGTCTGTCCTCAAGACCTCCTGGTCTTGACATGAGCAGTATATGGGTCATTGGATGTGGTGGATTAAAAATTATCCTGTAGGCGCAAATATACATTTCCTGAAGAAGTGAAATTTGCTGAATTTCAGCTGGAGTCAGATGCACATGCTTCACTCCTTTAGACAGTCTCCAAAAATAGTAGAAGCAAGGTGGGTTGTTAAAGCATGAGTCCAAGTCCTTGTGTGAAAACACTTCCCCTGGCATGGGAGGCATTTCTACCTCAGGATAAGGCATGGCCAGGTAAGGGTAGCGCAGACCATGCCCAGGGGGCCATGATCAGTCAGAGGTGCTCAGCCTGTCCTGGGAGCACCAGAAGATTCTACTTTTCCTGCAGCTCCTGTATCCCCCCCATACTGGGCTTCTGGCATGAGGAGGCAGGGCCTGTGTTTGCAATGTGCCACGAACGAGGACACAGGGAAGAGGAGAAGGAAAGCGGGGAAAATTAGTTGGTTCTCAGCCTTTACGGAGCCATTTTCCTCCTGAGAACTGATCCAGGGCTCCTTGTGAAATCAGAAAGCATGTAGTCACGCGAAGAGGTACTAGGACCATCCCAAAGGAGGGAGAGAGCCTCTTCCAAAGCAGAAGTTGTCTGTATTTCTCTTCAGTGCTCCCATATCTTCTCAGATGGGCTATGCTCTCTTCTCAGGCTACCCCTGGAGTGGGTTTGGCTTCCAGGGTTCCCACAGCTTTGGAGGACAGCAAAAGGCAACTGGAACTGTTCTCTGACCTCTGCAAAGGGGCTGCTTGGTCACCTTTCCCTACACCTTTTCTTTCCAAGGCCAGTCATAAACGACATTCAGTAATCTGTTGGCAAGGCTGCAAACCCGGGTTTAAATCAGCTCATGAGGACCTCTCCGTGCACTGAGAGGAACCAGCTTGTCCACACCTCCACGTCCTCCACCTGACCAGGAGAATGCCTGATTCCCAAGCTGGAATTTCTGCCTAGCCAAGCGGCCCAACACAGGACCCTGACCTGTCTGCTGTGGAACGCCCCTGGAAGGAAGTGTCTGTCTCTCTTCTCTGCTCCCCTGTCCCACAGCCAAAGCAGCCTCACACCTCAGGGTCAAAGCGTGGTGCTCAAAGTTAGGGTGCCATGCACAGGTCTCCCTTGAGCTCTGCGCTGAGTGCAAAGGATGCCTGAGGGTACATGGCACCTTTCCATCATCCCAGAATTAGTTTCTGTGCAAAACAGTTTTGTACTTGCAGACACTTGAGGGTGTCATGTCCCTCCTTTGCCTTGCCTCCCAGAAGCTAAGATTCTCACATAAAATTCAAATGAAGATGGTTTTGGTGGGATACTCAGTAAAAAAGCATGCTGAATGGGGAGACAACAAATCCTTTCTGTCTCTGAGAAATGACTGTATGTGGTCCTTAGTGCTAGACTGCCCAGATTGTCTGCTATCTAATGAACCCTTATCTTGCATCTACCAAACATTTGACTAGAATCAAGGCTTTACACATTTGCTTTAGTCTATTCTTACTCCAGCTGACAGCGTGCTGAGAACTGCCTTACTAGTTCTCTTGAGGCATTCCTGGTGGCTCTCCAAGTTGCTAAATCATCCTCCATGCAGATACTCTCAGATCTGGTGGCTTAAACACAACTTCCATGCCCTCTCTCAGTTGAATTGAGGGATAGGGAACAGGGGGTTACTCGGACCACTGTGACAAAGGCAGCAGGCCCCTCTCATCCTTGCACAGCCACTGCTCAGCTTCAGGTTTGCAGTGAGTTCAGCTCTCCCTATGCAGTCATGAAGCTTATGGGCAGCACAATACAAATCATGAACTGTCAGAAAACTTCCCTACATTTTCTCCACAGCCGACAGATGTGTAGGTGGGTTTTTTTTTGGTCTCAGAAGCCTTCAGCTTGATGATTCACCAGCACAAGCTTTGACGACTCCTACCCTCCAGTGCTGTTTCCTGCTCTACAGTTACGCTGGCTGGTTGTGGTGCCCAGCTCGTAAGCTGAGGGGAAACCTGCAAAGAGAGGGTGTGTGAGCCAAAGGACTCTTGCAGTGAACAGAGAAGGCTGTGTCTGGTGTGTACACTCCATGTTAGGCAGCATATTCCTGCGGCACACAGAAATACGAGAGTGTGAAACCCTCTTGAGGCTCTGTTGGAAGCTGCTTGTCAGTCTTCCCACCCTGGCCACAAGGATTGTAGTTCCAGGTGAAATCAAAGACCAAGGTTTTTCCCAGCATCTGGACTGTGCTACCTCAGCCTTCTGCTGTGTCCTCACCAGAGGTACAACTCCAGCCATGGCCCTGTGAGAAAGGGATCAGGCATCCACACAGCCAAAGCAGGGAATGGCAGAAACACATCAGTGTTAGCCCCCTCAGGAAAGGGCAGGTCCTCCTCAGAGGGAAGGTAGGCTGCAATGAGCAGTAAGTGGGAATTTGAAGCACCCACATTACATCCACATAAAATTCACATAATAATTATGGATAACATAACATCAGCTATGGACTGCTGAAAAGCAAACAGCAACACTCCTTCCCACAAATGCAAGGCTAATACTTTTTATCCAATTTATTGGCTATGCTTAATTTACATTCTTTTTCATTTGGCTTCGAAAATACTCGCGTAAGTGTGAATTGCAAACTCAATTTAAATACCTGTATTTATTTTCATTCTTCCCCTTTCAGTGAAATTTTTGGTGGCAGACAAACTTCTGATGGGCAGTTTGCATACACATCTGTGGGGTTTTTTTGATCTGTTATAAATATAAATTGTTTCATAGACAGATATTGCCTTAACTTAATTGTTTACATACCAACTGGGGACAGATAATGTGTAGTCTAGGCTTTATTTAGCAACTTAAACTAAAATGTTACTGAGTGGTTGGTAGACATAACATTACATTGTAAGAGGTTTTTTTTCCCCCCTCTCCCTATAATATTTTACTTTGATTAAAGCTGTACTGAGGTAAAATTGCACATCTCACGCAAAAAGCAATTTACCTCGGCTCTTATTGAAGTTAACCATACTTATTTGTCCTAGCATAATGCATTTTTCTAGCTGCATTCTAACTGCAGTGCTTTATCATATGAACCAAGCTAGATTTAATCAAATTCAGTTTGTGTTGTGAATTTTAAGACATTTGTTCAATTAGTTGGAATAAAAGCAAAACATTTGGAAGAAAGATTAAAGTTGAAAAATGCTCTTGCTGAGCTGGGCATTCAGTGTTCCTTCTGCACCTTTCTCATCCTCAAATACTTCCTCATACTTGAAAAGGCTCCCCAATCTTTTTTTTTCTCTTTCTGCTTCTCAGATTGCTGGTGATGCTCATGGGATGAGGAAGAGTTATTTTATCAGGTTTCAACAACCAAAGGTAAGACCTGACCATTTTTCCTCCTGCTGTGTCTCTCATGAGCTTTTTCTGGGCCCTGATGGATGGGACTACATTCAAGCTGGGGCTTTCTTAATGTATTGGCGTCCACCGGGAAGCCGCAGTGCTGCTACCCAGTTCCTCTCTAGGCCTCCCAGTGCCCCTCAACTGCTTTCCTATTACTCTCCTTGTTGCCACCTGGTGGAAAAATTGCCATAAATCACTCGTGTTGGCCCTTCAGACCTGGGTGTGCAGCGCAGCAGTTGAGGGGCATCGGGGAGGAAGGTCAGACCCTAATGCCCCTTTCCAGCAAGCAAATTACTTTCTCCTCTCACCTCTCTACTGCTTCCCCTAAAATGGCTTGTTTGCACACATGCAAGGTATTTTGGGCTATCAGAATGTTTTTACTGTGTTGTCCTGCCCACAAAATATAACATCCATTAATTATTACAGTACTGTTTTTATTAAGAAAATGTTATGCGTGTTGTTACTATGTCTTATTTTCCTCCTCTAGGAATTCTTACCTAACTTGTCTTAGGCTGTCCAGCCTGAGTGATTTGAAAAGGCCATGGTAAAAAAATTGAGAGAAATAAAAATGTCTTAGTGAAGTCAGAGTCCATTCTCTCAACTAGGAGTGCAGTGTTTCTATATTTTGAGACAGTTTCTCAGACAGCCAGACAAGGTGACATTAAACAAATCACACTAATTACAACACAATATATGTAGAGAGATTTTACTGGCCTGCTAATGCTTGGCAGGAGCTGTCAAGTACTAATGTTTCAAAAAAGAGCATTTCCAGCATTCAGGTTTTTTGGTGCTTAGGGAAATGATGGAGCCTGTTGAGCTCCCTTGTTTGTACCAAGGGAAGCAGAGCCCAGCACAAGTGCAGAGGCAGGGAGGGCTCAGGGACCAGAGCTCAGGCCGTGGCTTTCAGACAGAGTTGCACAGACTGGGCTGTGGCCCCAGGCAGATCTCTCCTGAATGCACCCCATACCAAACAAAATCAGCAGGAATTTCTCCGATCCCTGGAGGCTTTGCACCTCTCTGGCTTCACAGGTGTCCTGCTGTGTGTGCGTCTGCCCAGAGGTGCAGACAAGAGGTGCTGCCATTCCGGGCTGGAGACATTTTACACGGTTGATGGTACATTATATGACTGAGGAAAACATCACACATTAGCTGCCTTATTAACAGAACAGGGATTAAACACTTACCTATAAAACTTGCCAACAGCACCATGAAATTTGTTTCTCAGGAGCCTGTAAGGTGCTTTAAGCTTAAACCTGAGAGATATGTAGGGCTTTGCTTCCAATTCACTTAGCTTAAGACTGTGTTCATGTGAGATGGTATCTCCCACCATCCAGCCACAGCTAGTGGTTACCTTCACCTTCACAGAAGCAACACAAGGGTATGGGGCACCCACTCCTCAGCCACGCTGGTGCTTACACCATAGCTTAAACACCACAGTTTACAAGAAGCCACCCTGGCCCTGAGACATGCTCAGGTGCATCATGCCGATTTTGCTGCAGGGACAACAGCAGCCTGGTAATAGCAAATGGCTTTGGGAGCAGGGCCAGGAGGAGAAAGCAGGAGGGGAAGAAGACTGGTAATGGCCTCTCACTGTGAGGGTTTTCTGAATGAGTCTCTGGCATCGCTGTCTGGACAGGGCTCCACTCCGTATAGTGGCCACTGATCACACACAGACATGGGACACAGAATCACAGAATATTCTGAGTTGAAAGGGACCCACAAGGATCATCGAGTCCAACTCCTACATGAATGGCCAGTGCGTGGGAATGCAAAGCTCTTGGTTGGACCTCTAACTGAAGGGAGAGTGAGGTGCCAAGTGGAAGGGTCCTTGAAACCCTGCTGCTTAGAGCTAAATGAGCCCAGACCCTCCCTCTGCTTCTCTGTGACAGCTGGAAGTAGAAGCCAACTAGATAACCATCTCACTCTCTGGAAAAGTAGAAGTGCTCTGGCAAGCTTTTCCTCATGTGCTCAAAGGAAGATGGTATGAATCAATGTGAGTTGGAGACTCTCAGATAGGCTGGGGGGTGAGATGTCTTGCTCTGGAGGTGGGTTCACATCCCCCTCCAAAGTAAACTCTCTGAACTGGTAGCTGGATGCAGGGCTCCCCACACTCAGCCAAGTTGCTCTCATTCTCCCACAGTCATTCTTGTAGCCCGCGCCTGGTTTCGGTATCGTTTGGAAATGTCTGTGAGCATGGGCATGCCTCTGCAGAGCTTGGGCATCTTCTTCCTGGGCTTCTTATATTTTGCTCTGAGCTAGATTTGCAAGCAGCTCTGCATCTGTGCTTCCAAGGCTTCATGCTGCCCATGGGAATTTATCTCTGGCGAGTCCTGGATACTTGTGGAAATTGCTCAGGAGGTAAGCTGTATTTTTGAGAGAGTCATAAGGACTCCAAATGGTATATTTAGCATCAGCTGGAGACAGGAAGACCTTAAGGGGCCTTGGTGGAGGTGGCACTTTTTGCATGCATCAAGGAAATGCAAACTCCTGCCAACCGTAATAGCACCATTAAGTCCTGCAGCGCTTGCACATCCAGCGAGCAGTTGCAAAAGTCACAGAGATGAGGTTTGAGGGGCAACAGCAGGGTACTACAAGGGACAAAGCCTCCATGGGGAATGAAGCCTCCTGGTCTCACCAGCAAATGCAATTCCTGGGAACTGCAGATCAGCACCTTGTCTCAGCAACCTCTGGGACTTACACTTGACTACCAGCAGACACTCTCCTGCAGCAGCGATATACAGAGCTCATTTTCCTGTACAGCTGTACCCGGTGGCACATGTGACTGTCACTTGCTGTGTACGGGCACATTTTCCCACTTGACTCACAGTTAGTCCAGTGCCACAAGCCAATATTGCCCGTGGTTACAAGAAAATTCAGTAGGACTGAGAATGTGTATAGCAGGGGAGAGAAATGGGCCAGAAGAATTATTTCAAGCAGATGTTGGTGAAAGATGTTGGTAGCAACACCAAGTTATCTAAAGGAAACACATATATATATCTTTTCAGAATAAAAAACAAGCATCTGCACTTGAATAGGGTTTAGTGATTGCTAAATGGCTCCATCGTCAAGCGAAAAGCTTTATGAACAGAAGGGTTTGCATGAAGCAGTTGTTGTATCCACCTGAAACTGGTGTACAAATAAAGCCGTCATTCTTTACTGCCAATTCTCCTCTGCTCCGAGCCAGAGCAGCCTGCAGAGCTGCATGACAGCCCTCTCTGCAATTGTTCCTCACAGGTGCAGCTTTTATATGTGTTTGCTAATGGTTGTCCAGGTCAACTCACACACTGAGCCCCATTTAATTCAACAAAGCAATGTGTTAAGAAAAGCAGGGAAGGCATTATTCAGAAAAGGGAACTTGGGCCTTGGACAGAAAAAGGAGAGCATGGAGTTAATTTTCTGCTTTGAATTGCCCTGCAGAGGAGTTTAGCTTTTTCCAGTAAGTGTCAGGGGAGCCCAGGGACAGAGGACACCACGGACAGAAGTTTCCTTGTGCAGCTGCCTCCCTTGCCTTCCTTTCCACAGGCAGTAATCACAGCCCCGTAGACTAAACTTCAGCTGTATAAAAACAAAGCCTAAATTATAAAACACTAAAACATTAGTCTGAAATCCAATCTTCTTCTCCCTCCCCATTTCTGTTCCTTTTATACAACCAACATAATTTGTTTCTCCTGTATCTTTCTCCTTGCTAAGGTAGGTCACATGAGGTGCATTCACCTTGAGAAGATCAGTCTTGGGAGTTGTGACTCTCTGGTACCTCTTGCTGCAGCTACACACATCCTGCAGTGGCAAACCTCAGCTGCTACAGAAGTGCCAGAGAGCCCTATGAACCTCAGCACCAAAACTGTCCTCTGCCAGGTGTAGAAGGAGGCAGCAAGCTCTGGGTGATTGTGTCCCTTAAAGCCACCAGGAGCCTGGGGTGAAAGAGTGCCACCGATGGAGGGGACATGAGAATGGGACCAAGGGACTAAAGCCCTTCTGATGCTCACTGGATGCTTGCACAGGGAGGAGCACAGGGAGGTGGTGAGAAGAGAGGAAAGCCTGAGAAAGGCAATAAAGAGGGGAGATGGGGGTTGGAGTAACCCCAGGAAGAAGGAAATAGAGAAGCAGAGAGGATTAGCAAAGTGAAGAGTTATTGATGGCAGTAGAAGCATGGTTATACTGTGCTGCATAATCGTAATGCAGTGTTGTCACTGCTATGCTTAAAAACCCCCACAAACCGGATCACAGAAAAGCTTAAAATGTACTGCTTAAAACAGTAAGTTTGGCCCTTTTTCTTTTCACTTCTCATTGACAAAGGAGGACTTTGGTCATGTGTTCAGGCCTTCTTTCCAGACATGAACATTTAAGAAAACAATTCTCACCAAGCTGTGTGACTCAAAGAACTGGGGCACTGGGGAAAACATCAGCTATCACAAACCTCACCACTGAACGGCAAGTACTAACAAGGCGGGGATGAGGTTTTCCCTGGACCTGCCCCTTTAAGTTCCTGGTAGCTTTGATCTAGCAGCAGACAACTGATGTGGGAGGACGGATCACATACTCCCTCCTGGATACTTTCCTTTTGTAGTTGCATGTGATGCTGTCATTTAATCTTGACTAGAAATGGGAACTGATGGTTTCTGTTTCTGTGGGAAGCATGGATAGGTCCCACGCAGGCATTCTCAGCCATCCACAGATTTGAAGAGGCAGTGGGAAACTGGATCCAGCCCCAGCTATATTGGCTTCAGGAGACAGTTTCCAAGCAGAAGTTATGCTGGGGTTCACTGCAGCCTAGGCACACGTGCAGCAAAAAGCCAAGACAGACCCACACCCCACCTGTGAAACACCACAAGGTACAGTCTTGCCTGCCTGGCAAGCTTTGTTTAGCATTCAGAAACTCCTGACAAACAAAGCCTTCAAACTGTGTCTGGGCAAAGTTTCCAAATGGACAAAGAGCATACGTCTTTGAGAAATGCAGGCTGTATCCAAAGGCAAAAAAATCCAGTTTCCCATTCAGACACCAAGTGAGAGCCAGCCCCAGCCTTCAGATTCACAAACACAAACCCAGATATCTGCATCCCTTTAGATAGTGTGAAAACTAATTTGGGCATTTAAAGACAATCCAGATAAAATCAAGCTCATCTTAGTCGTTCATCCAGTGAGACACTTGATGTATTTGAAAGTTTACATCATCTTTTAAAATCACCTGTGGCTCGCTTTTAAAGTCTGAAATCATCACACTCATAATAAATCTCTTTATGGAAGTTCAGTTTCTTGAAATTAAATTAGAACAGGAAGTGTCTGTATAGAGAGAGATACACAAAATAAAACAGGCAGACTGGCTTACATTGATGTATACTGTCTGTAAGGAAATACATCGGTGGTTCCCCATATAAAAAACACCTTTCTACAGCTATGGCATGCATTAAATGACACTTTTTAATGCTTTTTTTTTTCTTCTCCAGGAAGAAAAAGTGATTTGCCTGGATATCTCACTTGCCTGAGCCAAAGCCCAGGGGTGTAGTGTCATCTGTGTCACTGTAAATATTTCTGTTAGATCTTTTTCTGAGGATTCTTCCTCCAAACTGACATAATCAAAACCAACAAATACGACATGGCTTAAGTTTACTTCCTTGCTTACATGTTTTCTGTCTCCTGAAACATGTCTTACAGGCATGGTGAGTATGAACTGGAAGATATAATCTTTTAATTCATAAAGAAATGCATGTATGAATTAGTCCTATGCTGGATTATATCTTTCCATTAAAGGCAAATGATTCACTTTTCCATTTTACATTATACAATACAGCATATTTTCTGAGATTTGGTAGATCACCCAAAGCTACAGATACTCACATCAACTCTCAAACAAGTCTTCATCATTCCTTGGAATTCTACTTTTTCCCAAGAAAAAAACCAAACCAGTAGATTTTGCCTACTATATTCAACTATGTTTAAACTATTGATTACCCAAGAGGTTTACACAGTTAAGACTCCACTAGATATGAAGCAGCTCCTGATGACACCAGCAACTACTGTCTAGAGTCATGCTGACTCTGTTCACTTTTTTCACCCCAGGAAGACAAAATAACCCCCTTCAAGAGACATGGCTACTCAGCTGGAAAGATTTCCCATCAGACACAGTTAGCAGAGATCTGGCAGAGACCCTTGTTGGTACAGTCCCCTGTTCAGGAGCTCTCTTGGGCTTGTGCTGAGGCCCTTTGGGCCCTTGCATCACACCCCCCTCCCATTACCGAGGGCTCCCTTCCCCTCTGCTCCAGCTCTACTGGGTGACACTGTTTATCCTCTGTCTTCTCTTGCCCTCTGCCAGAGCTCCACCGGGTGATACTCTTTGTCTTCTGTCTTCTTCCACCTAGGCTTGTATCCAGCATCTGAGAACGTTCTGCTGACTGAGTTTCCCCTGCTGAGACAGGGGATTTATGGCTGCTTCTACACGGCTTACTGGCTGTACCAGCTCTGGTTTCCCACTCAGCGTCTTCTTCTGCTTGACCGTGGACGGCAAGAGAAGCAAGTCAGCAAGCCCCTTTCCCTTTTCAGCTGTTTGCCAGCAAAAGAAACATTAGCACGTCAGACTGCCAGACAACACACCACAGAGATTCTCCCACATATTGCTTCTTTCTTCCTTTTTTCACGTCAAGAGCTAAAGAGGTGGGTGACAGATTTCCAATGAAGGAGGGGGAAAATTATGCTGAGCACTGTTACTGCGACCTCTCTGTCTTTTACACTTGAGCGGGAAGGGGCCCTGCAGTGAGGCACTAAAACCAACAGCCTATCCACAAAGCCACCAGCTAATTAGTCATTAAAAAATAAAATTTAAAAAAAAGAAAAAGAATTGCAATCTGCCAAGAGAGGAGAGAGGGCTTTAAAAGGATATACCTTTACAGCCATAAATCGCTAAAGAAGAATTACAGGATAATGTACAAAGGGTCAATGCAATAAAAGGAGTGAAAGAGACACCTGAGTTTCCTTGAAGTCACCGGGGAGGCAGCTGTGCTCAGTGTGCTTGCTGCACACACATGTAGCTGGATAATTGCTTGGTTAGGAACTGAAATAGCAGCATGTGGGCATCATCCAAAGGAGCAAGTAGACACACAGAAAAAAAAAAATCACCAGTCCAGCCCTGGGCAAAGTTTCGCTGCATGCAGAGTAGATCAACAATTTATTTCCAAAATTTAGTCTTTGTAAAGCATAAATAAGCAGGGAGGATCAGCGTGTACCCCAGCAATGTACATACCCTCTAACAGATACTGTGTTTGGCTCTATCTAATGAGGGCAGCCCCAGAAACAAGACCACAGACCTGCAGGAGCTGTGTGCTCTCATGTTGCTTTTTTTTAACGCACAGCTTGATTAATCTGACGGTTTACTTAATTAAGTAAAGCTCACCTCCTTATGAGGCTCTTCTAGGCTCTAACACCACACCAGGTACTCTGAGGCTATTCATTAGGCCTTACAATGTGCCTCTCAGCTAGGTAAATGTGTGCTAATTGCATTGCACAGAACGGTTCAGACAAAGGCGAAACAGCTAAGCCCAAAGTTTTGGACGTCTGGCCTTGAAAGTTGTGTAGGGACCCAAAGGAAAGTCACGGTCAGGGGAATGAATTCCACAGCACCCATGGGACCATGGGAGTCAGACAAAGGAGGAGGAAGAGAAGGTGAGAAATCAATTCTCACATGAAACACCGATTTGTGTGCTGCACCAAGCTTTTGGCGTACTCCCAAGGCTCTTGGGCCTGGGGTTGACTGCAGAGAAAGCACATCCACCCTGCCCTGCATCTGGGAGGCCCCACGGAGCCAAGGGCTCTGGGATACTGTGATAAGGATCGTTTGGATCGTTTCTGATCCATTTTAAGGTCCTGCTTTCCTCTTATAAAAAAAAGGAGAGCTCACACCCATCAGCATGCGTCAGCTCTGGCAGAGCGGTCACGGAAGCCCCATGGAAACCCTATGTGCAAACACAACCTGTGTCACCTGCATGCAGTGAGGAAACCAAGTGACAACAGGCCTGTGCCTCTCTTGCACGCCAATACGTTGGTGACAGTGCAACATGGAGCCCAGGGCAGGGGTGCATGCACGTGAACACTGGAGACTGGGGGGAACTGTCTCTTGTTCTTACATGATGAAGAAGGGAGTTTGTACTGGTGTCCTACAGTCACATATACTGCAGCAGAAGAAACCAAAAAGAACTGGACAAGGTCACCAAAAGAGAAAAACAAATCTGAAAAAGGTTTTCAAGGCATCCTGCCTTGAATCCATAGCCCAGTTACACTCTTCCTGACTGTCTGCACATTCCTTACCTCCATTCTTCTTTTCCTATAAAAGACAGATGTAATGTTTATTGTTACAAGGAGTGCAATGCCATAATCAGGTTAAGAAAACAATCGACTGAATGCTGGCGTTTATCACTGAAAACTTAATTCTAAAAAGCTTCATTTGCTCATTGGGGACACTTGTCTTGTTTACAATGTCACTTCTGTTACAAGTGTTCTTAAGGACAGATACTTCTGGGAATGAGAGGAGCCTGACAGTCTTAAGAATTTGTCATGCAAATTTGCCAGGCAGATTCAGCCTTTGTTCCCTTCCCTATCGGTGCTAATAAAAAGGATGTGCATTGGCCTTGTTTGAAGAAAGAAAGAGAAAGAAACAAGATTAAGAGAAACATGGAGAGAGGAAGGAGGAGGGGTGGAAACGTGGACCTAGAGCAGCATGAGGAGTTAGCAGCAGAGGTGAGAAGAGCTGTTTGTACATCACTAGTACACTGTCTCTGTTAGCATTACTCTGTTAGCATTAGTTCTGCACCTGCTTTCCTCAAGGAAAATACGTTCCTTGGTGCTGCTTAATTACTGCAGTTGCTGAAGTTTCAAATACATCTCCCAATAACACTATTTTCATCTTCTCCTCAGCATTTTCAAAAATGCACCACCTCCCAACCCAGCCAAACCAGTCATATTAATCTTTTTCCAGCTTACTTCAGAGCTACCTCAGGAATTTTTATACCTATTTACAGGAATCAAAGTGGTTGCTTTCAAAGCTGATTTTTCCCATATGCTGCTGCTTTGGAGGTAACCTCAGGAGCTGGTTAGGATTTTCCCTTTCGCATACTAGAACCGAATCCATGTTTTAAGGACACATTTCTCTCACCTTCATGTTCACATTTACCTTGTTTTAAACAAGCAAACATTTCTTTTGAAAAGAAATGAAATTTGTGGTAGTTCCAACCTCCCCAAATTTGTCCTAGAGGAACAGCTACATGCGCTCTGACACAGGAGATCAGCAGCCAATAATTGTGGAAGTGAAAGTGTCTCTTCTCTGACTAACCTGGAGAGGTCTTGGGTACACGTGGATTTGCAACTTTAAGGAGGGTCTCCAATCTTAGCCATTTTTGAGGGACTTTAGATGATCTTCATTTCAATATCTCTGCCCTCAAATTAAATCACGTGTGTTGAGCAGAGGTCTTCATGGTGTGCTGACCCTTTTTCTAAACCTGGAGCCTTCGGCATGTGAAGCGTCATTCAGCCAACAACATAGCAGAGGTCAATGATTCAAAAGTGTCCTCTCTAAAATAAGAAGGACCCATTTTATTGGCAAATCACCAGGAGCAAGAGATTAAGTTAAGGCTGCAACTAATGAAAGCAAGATAAAAGCATGTGTTTTCCCCCCTTGATCCCTTTATTATGTTTCCTGGTATAAAAACTATAACCTGCCTCTTTCCAACATTATCCTTATTTATAGAAGAGCTAGAGTTCTCCCCGGAGTTTTGAGAGGCTGACTTTGCAGTAAAGAGACACAGGGGTTGAGGCAGAGCTCTCCTGGCTCACCGGGAAGGTCGGGAGGAGACATCTGCATAAACCCATGTGGCTCAGGGTGGTGTGCCCGCAAGCTGGAGTTGAAAAGTACATGCTGAGGTAGTCCTGTAAACAATTTTGTAAAGCAAAACAGAACAGGAGCAGAGCTGGAGTCACTTTGTTGAAAGAAGTGTAAGTGGAAATATTTGCCAAGCAGTGTGGGACTGCCAAACCCACAAATGATTTGAGACTACCTCCCACTTCAGGGCTTGGAAAATGTATTCTGTGTTAAGAGGTACACATGCTCCTAAGAGCCCATAGTTTAGCCTAAAAGTCAGTCTGATTAATTCATGCACAGGCTAGGTGGGAGCAACAGAATAGAAATGGGGAAAAAACGAAACTAATTAAGGCAAAATACACTTGGGAGTTCTGCGGCGGTGGAGATACTGGGTGCTATTAACAGTCAGTGGGATTGATGCTGGGCCACCTTTAGAAAAGTCAGCAGATAATAAGAAACAGCATTAAGAACAAATTGAGGTGGGTAAAATTTACTGCTGTCTCCACTGAGACTGTAAATGGAAAACTTGGAGGGAGCTGGTGAAAATACTAAAAGAGGCCAAACAAACAAATTCCACTAGACCCAGCAGAGTGGTTTTAAATCATGTCCTTTAATAATCTACCATTCGCATTACCGTAACATGTCATTGCATTATTCAGGTCTGCAAACAATTGTTGAGCTCCCAACTTCTGCTGCTGGAAAAATGATGACCTGGGGGAAGGAATTTTTGTAGTAAATACCTCAGTATGAATAATAAGATGAGGTTATTTAAGCGACAGCTCCTTGAAAAATTAGCTTAACTTCCTAATAACTGTACTACATAGCTTAAAGAAATCTAATTTTATCTCTGCCTCCCACACAGTAAATCTCCCTATCACATTCTTTCCTTGCTTCATTGCTATTTCTTTGCTTAATAATCACCTACTTAAAAGATTGGGGATAATATTAATAATGGGCAAATTAGACACACAGAAAAACAATGTTTTCTGTGGTTTCAGAGATACCCAGCATGACTGTCATTAAACCAAAACCAAGGCTTGAGGACGGAGCACAGAATCCTAGGCAGGCTGCAGTGGAACAGGGCAAGGACTCTGGCTAACTTAGTGTTGAGCAGACAACATTAGTCAGCGTTGCAATGCTGAAATATTTAACAACGGGAGCAGCTCTCCCCTTCAGCATTTTTCTCCCATAAACTAATTAAGCTATAATATTATGAGCACTTCTTTTGAGGCTCGGCTTTTCTCTTAGCATGACTCTTGGCAGGCTGGGCAAAGCTGGGTTATCACCGTGATGAAAAAACTGGCACTACATTTTGCCTCAGTCTCCTTTATTATTTTTTTCAAAGTTCTATACAAAGCCACTCACATGCCCAATGGCTCAATCTCACTTCCAATTAAGTCAATGATAAAACTCACATTGACTTAAATGGGAGCAGGTTTGCATCCCAAAGGCTAACAGTCAAGGCTTTTAACAGTCAGACTACTAATCGGGAAAGCAGAAAGAGTTAGAAAATGTCATCATCTTCTCTTTTCTTAGGAGCAGTAATTCAAAGTGAATAGAGTAGGCATGTTTGATTCAAAATTATTTTCAGGGAGAAAAAATACGTAGTGAGTCTATTTATAATGTGGTGATTCAGCTCTTCTTATAATACATGTGGATGGTTCTGTTGCAGAGAAGGCGGCAGCACATAAGAATTATTGACTGTCCCTTCAAATAGTTTGCAAGGACTGTCTTAGCCCTTACTATATTCAGCCCTTACTCTATCACCTAGCCTATGCACTGACAATAAAAGGTTTTGGCCAATTAACTTGGTTATATTTGAATCCACCGCTGAAAAAAGAGTAAAAGTCCTGGAGCACCCCAGGTGCTTCCACAGCACTAGCCGCTGCTACGGACAGAGACCATACGAGGCCAGGAAAAAGAGAATTTTGTTTTTCTTTTTACAACATTGGCAAAATTAAGCAAAAGGAAGAGATTAGATTAACAATGGCCGCATCAATGTTAATTTTTCTTGCTTGAACAAACATACTTTTGGAGGAAGAGGGGTAATCCATAAGGAAAAAAGCCTTTGAAGACAGCCTGGCAGAGATGCCCAGAATTTAAATTTCCCATGAACTTTCCAAAGACAGATAATTCCACTCAACCTCCCCAGCCTCAGTGCGATTCCCACTCCTCACAGAGGGCACAGGCACCCACACAGAAGTGCAGCCCTCTGGGAGCAGTGGTTTAAGTGGTGATACCAATTTCTCATCCTTTCTCCCCTCTCCCCTACCCCGCACCAGCAGAGAGAGAGGGATGCAGGTTGCAGAGTGACTAAGCTGCAGCCCTCAGCACACAGGGGCTTCTGCTGCCAGGGAGTGAGAAGGGAGGACATTGCCACCACCAACTGGGCCTTGAAATCTGCTCCCTTGCAGGTCAGTGTGCTGCAGCGAGTCAGTCCCCGATGGAGACTCAGCTCAATTCGGGCATGCATGCAGCTGGAGGGCTGCCACAGGAACCCTGCAGCTCCCTGCCTGGCGCTGCCCCAGTACACACAATGGAGGCATTCTGGGGAGGATGACACCATGGAAAGCTTGGGATCTTCTGCCAGCTGGATTTGATGTTTCTTTAGGATGCCCATGACAGCCACAGTTGTAACTGCACACCATGTGTGGGAACAGGGAAGCCTGGCCTGCCCTGGCCTGCCACAGTGTTGAAAGTATTTTCTCGCTGTTCTGGGTATTGTTCGTTCGTCAGCTGGTGGATGCGTTCCACCTGTAGTTATGTCTTTCATCTCAGTGCCTTTTCTACTCCTTGCTTTTCCCCTGCTAGCAGAGTAGAAGGAAATGTGTTTGCCTTTTGCAATGTTTATTATCAAATTCAAACATAAAACACTGAACTGTAGCACTGCCTGAGTAACCCGGTGTGATACGCCCACGCAGGGGAGAGAGGTAAAGAGAACAGCTTTTGTGAATGACATTCAGGTTCAGCTTGCAGGTTTGCAACTCTTCTGAAAAACTGAAATGGCTCCTGCAGCAAAGACTGTGAGCAAAGTTTCATGAGCCATTACTTTAAAGTGAAGCCAGGTGGCTCAGCAGAATTTGATGGAGTTGCTTTGGAGGAACACAAGGGAAACAGGCGTCTCTAACATTGGCTCCCAAACATTTGCACCTCTTCTCTCCTCAGTGCATGATGCATAGAGTACACCTGCACACACCCACACGTGCTCTGTTTTTGTCTCCTTTTCTGCACCACTCTCCACTCCAAAGCTTTTTTGATTGTCATGGCTTTGAAATTCAAAAGAGTCCCAGCCTCCTTCTGCAAATAAAGCAGAGATTGTGGCTTTGCATTTCTGTGTCAGATGCTGAGGGCCAGTGGCATCCCAAACATCCATAACGTTTAAATAGTAGGTCAGTACAAGTACACACTGCAAAATCTCCTGGAAGAGGAGGCAGTGCAGTCCTGCAGGGTGTGGGTCTGGAGCTCCTCCTCTTTGTGTCTCTCTCCCTCAGCCCCTGACTCTTTCTCCCTCCCTCCCAGCCCCCTTAGAGCAGAATGACTGACGCTGGTGGCCCTTGCACACTCCATGCTGCCCTGATGGGATACCCTAATCCCAGCCTGATTCTCTCCTGCTTCAGATGCACCATCCAACCTACAGACCCCCTCTGGGTCCGTACAGCTCAGAACTCCTCCTGGCAGTGATGGTAAGGAGAAAGTACCAATGGCATTGAACAGAAAATCTCACTGATCTCTCTTCTCTTGCTGGCTCCACCTCATCTTCGGAGAGCAGAAAGAAGGGAGAAAAGCATCAGAAGTGCAGTGGGGCCAGACTGGAACCTGTACTTAAGGTGAGAGCATCCAGCGATTGGCACAGCCTGGTACCGTGTGCATGAAGATCAGCAATGCTGCCACAGTGTCACTGAGTCAGCCAGGAGCAGGATGTATGAGGGTTCAGGACAGGGCTTGTACTGCCACAGAATCCACTCCGCCTTTAAAAAGGTAGACAACTTTGGAAAATGTCCTCTCACAGCTAACTGGCTTAGCAGACCAGTATGAAGAGGGAAAAAACTCATCCTCATTTTCCTGTGGCCACAGGCACCAGTCACTCACCCCATCACTCCCACTGGGATTCTGTGTTGACCCTCTGTCGGATTTACAGGATTGCTCTGCCAGATCTTGCCTTTCTCCCTTCCTTTGCCTGCAGGGAGCAGGCATGTCCCCACAAGTGGCCTGCCTTGCCCAGCCTGGTCCCATTCAAGGACTACTGTGGGGACCCACATGATTGCCATGCCTCTTTGGTGAGGCTTAATTTTAATCTCTTTTCTGACTACTGCAAGTTCACCCAAGGCTCTTAATGGATGTTTCCCCTGAATCACGACTACTGATAAACATTCCTCATTAAAGTACTAAATTAATCTCTGCTGAATATATGCGATGCATCCTGAAGCCCACCTCAATCTCCATTAGCTGCATTGTTCTTGCAGCCGAGAGAAATAAGATTTATTTTAGTCAGTAAAGTGAACAAACACCACCTGTGATCCACTCAGGAAGCTGACCTGAGCTAGAAGGTGACATTTTTACTGTTCCTTTTTGACTATAACCAAGGTTAATGGTGCATGGATTATTATGTTTCCAGCAAAGCTGCCTTTTTCAGTTGAAAATGAGGTTTTTGTCAATTAAATACTCAGTGAATCAAAGAGATGTAGACTATACATATGATAATTCAATTTAAAAATACTGAAAGGAGCTTTAAAGAATGGCACTTTAAATGACATATAAGATTTTTTGGGGGATTTGCGTGAATTGCCACTTTTGTTCTCATGCTCTATATAGTGATCACAGACTGATTCAGCCTGCAACTATAAACAGCTCCTTTGCTTTCCAGGAAACTCACTGGCTAAACTCATATAGTGCCACTGCTTTACGGATAAACAGGCTAAGTTCCTTATCCCATCAGTATGAAGCTCTGATAATCACTAAGTTCCATGTTTTTAAAAAAGATGGAAAAACTCTTTCAGTGAACTGCATGGGACTTTCAAAGCATATGTAGAGCTCGAATGAGGACAAGGATGGCTCTTTATCACATCTCTTTTTCACAGTAAATGCAACCCCTGGAAAGTTCAGAGCCCCTAAGAGCGCAGGCCTTTTCCATATATGTTGCAAAGCAGGTTTCTGCCAGCAAAGTCAAACAGTATGTGCCAAGGAGACAATGCCTTCCCAGTTTGTCCTTCAAGATGTACTCTGCTGGATTTCCTGCACATGGATGACAATTAAAAATACAGTCAAGAATTATGTACTAGAGCTTGCATTCTGCTATGTCCTCTGTCCTGGGACTGTCTGAGGGTGTCTGAGCCTTAATAGAGCTTAATGACTTTAGTGCTCATTAAATCAGAGAGGGCTGAGAGTATTCAGAGAAGGGGGAGGAGGAGAACAGGAAGCAGAGAACAGATGAAATCACAAAAGATTCAGGCATGGATAGGATGGGATAGGATAGGATAGGATAGGATAGGATAGGATAGGATAGGATAGGATAGGATAGGATAGGATAGGATAGGATAGGATAGGATAGGATAGGATAAACCTTTAGGTTTTATGTCCCACACTCAATCTCTTTCCTCTTGCTGCCTGAGAACACAAGACTAAATCAGAGCGCTATGAGGAGAACTGCGACGATCATGTCGACCTGTGCCAGTCTGTGCAAGAAGTCAGACCAGATGGGAATCACATGCAGCGATTCAGAACCCAAAGGATGGANATAGGATAGGATAGGATAGGATAGGATAGGATAAACCTTTAGGTTTTATGTCCCACACTCAATCTCTTTCCTCTCGCTGCCTGAGAACACAAGATTAAATCAGAGCCCTATGAGGAGAACCGGGATGATCATGTCGACCTGTGCCAATCTGTGCAAGAAGTCAGACCAGATGGGAATCACATGCAGCGATTCAGAACCCAAAGGATGGATAAACCTCATGGGAGAGGAGAGGAGAGGAGAGGAGAGGAGAGGGTTTTAAAAGGGATAATTTAGGTCTACTCAGGACTGAGCTTTGCTTCATTATTTGAAGCATCTTGTGAAGCAGATAAATTATAGACAGTAAGACTAATGCTGTAGTGATTATTACTGTCAAAGGCACCTAACTCCTTCAGATTCCCTGGAAAATCCCTGTACTGCTGTATGTTGCACTGCCAGAATTGAGTACAGGCTCTGACTAGTACAGGAAGAAATAGCTCCCACCATTTTCATGCTTCATCCATGGTTTCCATAGCAGATTTGGCAGCATCCCAAAGCTTCCTCAGCCCTATACCTATTATCAGTTACGTTATGTTACACTGCTGCATTTTAATTGCTGCATTTTCTGAGACAGAGGGAGCTGAATCTAAATATATCTCAAGCGCCAGCAGTGATATTTAGCACAGCTAGTGTAATTAAGCATTCAGCCACCGCCAAAAAATAAAACTTCTCACTTGAGCAAATAGGTTCTTTGAAAAACACCTGAATATTTGACAAATTTTCTTTCTCTGTTATTTTAATATCATTATGAGGCCTCAGCTTTCTTGATTGGCGGGGTGTGCGTCTAAACTGCCAAGAAATTACCCGTTTTCGATCACAGCTCTTTTCCTTTTCTGAATGCAGATTCTGACAGCTCTAACAAAGATGCTCAGCTAGGAAGCTTTTTCTCCAGTAAGAGAAATGAAATATTGCTGAGTTAAAACCACTAATTACAGTTTATAATAACAATACTTCCTGGGGGAAAAAAAATTAAACTATACTTAACTGCTTGGGTTTTTTCTTTAAACTAGGGGTTTGGCTGCAGTCTGATGGCTAACTACTTGCAAAACTCTACTCAACTGGTACAGTCTAGCTTGTAGATTCCAGAGCAAAAAACTACACCTCTCCCACAGTATAAGCATATTTTTCTGTCAAACCATTTGCTTTGTAATTCAAGCGCAAAACTTAACGCATGCAATAGGAAGCAAAGTATTTGAATAAAGATCATTGAAAAAACCCTGAAGTACATCCTTCATTTTGAGTCTTTTAGGAAGCTCTTGGAATTTTTGCAAGCCCATATGGCATATTTTATAAAGGGAAAAATCACTAGGTAAAATGCTTAGGCTGTAGTAAACTTTGCAATTGCAGAAACTTACACCCAGAGCTCTGTTCTTCTATCCAAGTGCATGAGTTCCTGTTTTCTCCTGAAGTGTTGATACTTCCAAGGCCTTCCACTGGGATGGGAAAGTTTTTCTCCCTCCCTTTCCCGTCAGTAGATGTCCGAACATGATTCGCATTCGAGAATACTGAGAGATGAAACTCCTCTAGCAAAATTTTTCAGATTATCAGGTTTTATCCTTCAGGACTGAAAGAAGTGCTGGAGGCAGAGACATGCGCACACAGATGCAACAACTGGGCTTTTCCACCCACTGGGAATAAATGGGGTAATAGATGGCATTGGACTATTGGTCTCTCCTGGGTTATTTTGCTAATTCATTCTGCTGACTTGCACCAGAGCTCAGGAGCTCAAACAGAAGAGTATAAATGGCGTTGAAAAGTCAGCCAGTGACTCAGGAGGCCACTTTCTTAATGAAAGCACTCTCTTTCATTTAAACGATAACTACACAAAGTGTGCAGGAAACATCGAGCTTGATCAGAGAAGTGAAGGTGAGAATATTTATTTACATTTCTTAAAGGTACCTTTTTATTTTTCCCCTGGGAAATAGTAATCCAAAATAGACTACAAAAATAGAGTATTTGTTATGGGGATTCAGAGTGTCGCCACTGAGAATGGCTTCGGTTGGCGTGAGGCCTTAGGAGAGATGGGCAGGCCACGTCTGGTAAGAGGCAACACAAAGGGCAAGAGGCGAGACAAAGAGCAGGATAGGTAACAGGAGATTAGGCAAAGAGATTGTAATCTGTGGCTGTTGGAGATGTAACCCTAGAAGCCGAAGTTTGTAGCTGCTGAACCGTTGGTTTGTAACAGTATATAAAGATGTGCCTTGTACAATAAAAGGTGGCTTTGCACACACCCGGCGAAGTCCGAGTTTCAATCACCGATAAATGGTGCCCTTTGTGTGAGGAGTTTATTATACGCCCTAATGGAGGAGTTTATTATACGTCCGTTGGTGAGCCCCGTGGAACTTTGAAGTGCTGCTGAGAGAAGCAGGAAAGCTGGCCAGCGATTAATCCCTGCACAGTTGCAGGCGAGCTACAGGAACGTAGGAGATTCAGGTTCTCTGCCGATTTGGGTCCGTGTCTCAATCGCTACTAATGGCGTCCCGAATCGGGACTTGATAGGCAAAGGCAGGATGCTCTGGTAGCAATGCTCGGCTGAACTTTACTGAGGGGCTGAGAAGAAGGAGCTGAAAGGAAGCTTGTAGCGCCAATCGACCTTCCCGCAGGACGGAGGGTAACAGCCGAGAATGATGGGAGATGGTATAGGCCAGGAAAGGAACGTCACAGAGACGCTGGAACGGATTTTAAAGAAGTTTTTGTATCCGTGGAATACTGTGTGTGAGGCGCTCATGGCGCACGCGGCACCCAGAGACCGGACAAAGAAAGCCGCTTGTGCCACCGCGGCAGCCGTGCCGACCCCTTCTGCACCGCCATCGAACGACCGTAAGTCTGTCGGGGCAGTGGGAGGAAAACCAGAAGATAGTCCCTCGTCCCCTGACCCGTTTAATCCTGGAGGGGAGTCGAACAGTATCGTAGAAGAGCTCGCACCGCCCCACGCCGCGCGGCATCAGCTGGAGCCGGGGGTGCCCTTCCTAGCAGCGTGTTTCCTCTGCGTTTGCTCTCTGCGAGGGAGCCGCAGTGGCAGCGGCGGGCGCGCAGCGCCGGTGGGCACACGGCGGCGAGCACGTGGCAGAGCCGCAACGCCGAGCACATGGCACAGCCAAGGGACGGCAGCGAACGCCGCACTGGCTGCACAGCGGATCCAGTGGGAGAAGCGCGGCTCTCTGCGTGTGGGCGGCGAGGAGGCGAACCAGGGACCCCGGCGGCACCAGCACCGGCAGCACCGTGTCCGTGCTCCCCGCACACAGTGAGATTTGCTCGGAGAGGCGCCAGCCGAACCTGCGAGCCGCCCCAGCGCGGCCCCGGCCCGCACCGCTCCCGCTGTGGCCAGGGCTCCCGTACCCTCGTGAGCTGATGCTGTGTTAGGGAAAAGACCT
>VZTD01002602.1:3092290-3138299 GCA_013397725.1 Rhagologus leucostigma
TTTTTCAAAGTACTCTTTTCCTACTTGAAGAAACTGGAAGAACAGCTCCCACCTTGCTGCTTCCCTGATGTGGAAAAGGTTACCACTGGAATGAAAGACCGTAACCCCCGCATCCCGCAGCAACTTCTGACTCGGGGCTTGTTACCTTTTGAAACCACTTACAGAGTTAATGTTAATATAATTTTAATGTCCGAGGCCTGGATTTATATATGTTCTGTGAAGGAAAATTAGCAAATTTAGGTACTGTTAAGTCATTTTTTGCTTCTTTATATTTTCACTAAGCTGTAGATTATGACATGACTGTTTATTAGAGAAATTTAAAGTTAGCTGTGTGGTTGTAGTATACTTCTGGATCTAGATAGCGTTAATACACAAAGTTTTTATAAAGAGATTTAGTTGTAAGGTAATTACTTAATGTTAATTATATGCATTCCATTAATTATATTAATAAAGGTTTGCTTGTAGATATTTTAAAGAAACCGTCTCAGTCAAGGCTTGAGGCTCTGGCCAAGCCCTAGCCCTGGCTGACTGGGAAGTATACCATCAGATCCAGGTGTTTCTGCCCTAAAAGTGTAATAAAAGTCACTTTGACTTGATTTGATCTTATAAAAGCTGGACCTTCTTTTGAGGTAAACTTGGAAACCTTGTCCGGAAAAGGTTCTCCCAAGTCCTCACTGTGAAAAAGATCCCCAGCTAATGCAGACTCTGAGTGTTGGTAAAGTGTTTAGGTAGCTGATGATATTACTGTGCTTATTTTTACTCAGTGTGCACTTGTTTTATTAGATGTACTGTTTTACTGTTCATAGTAAGAGAACTGCATTTTATGTTACACATTTTCCTGGATTTACTAGGTTGAAATATGTTCATGTTATGTTCTAATGTTAAAAGTGTTTTGTTTTGTAATTCTTGTTTATATAAAACAAAAAAGAGGGAATTATGGGGAAAGATAAGCGCATGGCAGCACAAAGGAGCCCATGGCGGCACAGACCCTGGGGGGAGGAGGTGTCTCGCAGCAGACTCCTACAGAGAGGAGCCTGCCAGAAGCTGGCAGACGGGTGAGCAGTGCATGATCACCCCATAGAAGGACATTTAGAAGGTGCCTTGCTGATGTGGCAACATGGGATAGGTCACGTAGTGAGAATTACCATGTAAGGAAATACTGTGCCTTAAAGAGGTGTATAAAACCAGCTCATTCCTTTGAATGAGCTATTCAGATCCAGGAACCAGATTCAGATCCAGTTTCGATTACTGACAATTTGCCTGGTAAGGCAATCTTCAAAAACTCTGTCTTGTGATGACCCAAGGTTTACCTCCTGATATTCTTAACCCCTTGATCAGAGCTTTGTTTTGTGTGTGTTGCCACTAAAATCAATCAACAGAGAATGGGGCAAAGTCTGAGTGATCAGGGACAGTCTGGAAACATATTCTAAATTAGTCAGCTCTTATACCAAAATCTAAATGTGTCTATTGACACATGAGGAAGTATCTTCCTAAAAGATGTCAAAATGGAAGGACTGGAACACAAATACTTTTAATCACCCTTATTATGTTATTTTAACAACTCAAAATACAAATCCGTAATCCTCTTCTGAGTATTTCAGTATTTCGACATATTTTTAATCTATATATTTAAAACATTGTATCCCAGTGTATCCAGTATAAGGCAGCATTAAAAAGGAAGATTTCAGTTGAGTACACTTTATTGGACGGGACAAAAAGGCATGCAATGTTTTTAAACAAGTGGCAAAGTTAAGCCAAAACAAAGAAACTGTGTTGCAGCTCCTACGCAAGATAAGGCACACCCTGAAGTCAGCTGCTTTAAAAAGTGAAAAATTTGTCCCAGTGAGAAACAAAAAATTCGGTGCTAATCATAGGCATGCTCTCTGCTTAAAACATGTGAGGGTACTTAGTTCTAGTTCTATTTCTATGGAAAGCTCATACCTACAACTGCTGAAGTACAGATACAAAACAGCTGAGTTTCAAAAGGACAGATCATGAGATAACTGCAAACTGTTTTGTGTTTAATTCAGTGATCCTAGTCAAATTTGCAGAAAAAACCAGAAACAGCAATGCCAGTGGCATTGCAAGTACAGTAACTTTTACTACCTGATTCAGAACTTTCAATCTGCGTTCAAGAGCAGGCAGAAATCTGACATCTCTGGATCTGGGAGAAAACTTCAAAGGCTAATGCCAAGGACCACATTCCTGAGTCTGCTTCTTTATATGTTCAGTGAAGTCCGGCGCCTGTGCCCGTCTCTCACTTTGTCTTTACATCTCTTTCACGTTGGTTTCTTCTACTTATCTCAGACTCTGTTGAAAAGATGTGCCCCTCTGGCTGCAACACAAGACACGAGGGTTCAGAAAAGCTCCCATGTCCTGTGTTGTAGCCGGAGGTCTCACAATAGTTTAGAGCAAACCCTCTGGTGTGCAGGTTCCTTTCGCAGGCAAAGCTCTTTTCCTGCACTTTTGAATTCAACCTATGTGTCAGTCTGCGAAAGAGAAGTGAAGAATGGAAATCAGGTGCACAGATAACACTGTGTGCTATTGGTACTGTCAACACAGCAAATGGAAAAAGCACCCGACTAACTGCCAGCCTGGGGCAGAAAAGCCAAGTTCTGACCTGGAATTTAAAGCTGCCATTCAGTTGACCTCAGCAAAGACACACCAGCTCACAGCAGTTGGAATCAGCCCTACTGACTTTCCAGCATGATCCCCAGATCTTGATGCCTGAAAGCATTTCTTTGGCCACTTTGCCAGCACCTGTTCTTTCAACAGCAGATAAAGCTAAGCAAATAATTAGCAACTAATCATGTAAAAACAAATGCTGCCTTTTGTTTCTTGTTTGCAAATTGCCCTTACATGGATCACAACATTTCCAAATTTGTTATGCAGAATTATTTATGAATGCCTTCATAATTAATAATTCCAGGTCTGCAGATCACTCATAAGGAGTTGTGAATATTTGTAAATCACACTGCATTTCTTAATTATATAAGCCATGTAAAACTTATTCCTGATGAGGTTAGTTGTATAATTTACTAACTGGCACTGTGGATATGCAGCTCAAGAAATCACTTTTGGTGAACATCCGAACTTATGAATTTAAAAGGGGCATTGCTGAGAGCAGTTTCTGCTAATAAAGCTCTGTACCAAATATCCACAGAGAACAACCCCTTGAAATGGTTCAAAGAGTTAAATTGAAATTCACTTGTGAATCCAAGCGGATATTCACAGGACAGCATGTTTTTTTACTGTTTGCTCAACTCAAGTCATAAATTAATGCTAATGAAAATATTCAGAGCTGTTGTTGAATTTCTTATGAGCACAGTATTTACTTCTATGTGTTCTTTTCCCTGTGGACATACATTTCATTCCCAACTGATATGGTTTGAAAAGCAGAGCTTGAAAATCCCTTTATATATTTATATACATATATATATATATATATGTCAAGCCAGTACAGTATATTGTTATGCATTATAATAAAGATCAGCACTTTGGAGCCAGGTACGCAAGACAAGATTATTGCTATCTCTGTTCAAAAAATCTTTAGTAGATTTATTGGTAGTATAGTAGATTTATTATTTATTTTTCTCTGACTCTCCGCATATTACTTTTATGCTGTCGCTACTTTGTTTGGTACTTTTGCTTCTCCAAACAAACTCAAAGAAGTGGGCGAGGAAATGAAGTGTACTTAGCTGCTATTTTTATGAAGATGACCGATTGAATCCCTGTTCAGGCACTCTGTTGATAAGTACTCACATTAACAGAATTTAGCAAATTACATACGCTGTTTGCTCTAAAACGTCAAACTTCTGTTCAAAAGATTTTAATTTTTTTAAGCTTTCCTATCTACTTCAAATAAAAGTCACAGTTTGTTCATTTCCAGATTTATCTCGTATGCAATAAAGTACACTTCAACTGGTCAGACCTCAGATTAGGCAAAGGACAAAGCTATGAATTAAAAGGTCTTTCCCTACGAGGGCATCAAAAGGAATGCCATCAGTATTTTTGACAGTAACATGGCTCTTAAGGTTGCCTAATGATGAGTGCAACAACAGTTTTTAGCTATTAGTCAGCAACTTGAAGAATCCCTAAATCTTTTCATGCATGTATTCTAAGATTTTTGCTATGAATTATATAGTTTATCTAGAAATTAGTTATTTCCAGCCACCTGCCTTTCATATCTCAGCTGCATAGTAAAAAAAATACCCAACCACTTTTACATTCAGTGTGAAAAAAAAATCATGCTAACCAAGCTCCATCTGTCTTACCAATTCCCTAAACTGTGCCTATATAGGCACTGAAAGGAAATCAAAACACAGAGTACTAGAAACTTGGGACCCAGAATTAATCTGCTTTTTACAGAAAAATTATGTTCAGATAAAACTAAATGATTCACTCCATCCCTTTTCTACAGCAAGGAAATTCAAGGTTAGAGCTAAAACTGCATCCTTAAAGATTTGCTGATGCCCTGTGGAAAAAGCATGAAAATAATTTGAGTTAGAGAAAATTCTGCGTAATTATTCTACACTTCCTCCTTTTGTGTCTCCTCATTTTTGTTTACTGAAGGCATTTCTGAGAGAAGTTAGTCCAAGCCCACGAGGCTCTGTGGAAGGGTCTCATTGTCTGCTCTGTGCGACACCTCGGACAGGAAGCAGGATGTATTAGCAAGCAACCTGCTGTGTACAGAGCATCCTTTTACCTGTTTTATACCACCAACAAGGGTAAGTTGATTTATGGATAAATGGGAAATCTGCTCATTCCTCAGGGTTAATTTCCCTAGTCTGACAATGCAATCATCTTTCACTCCACGACTATAAACTTTGAGTCATGATGAATACTGACGGAATGGAGGCAGAGATTTGCAAATCACCTCTTGCCTGGTGTTTCGCTCCCCTCTTCCCCAGTGTGAGTGGAAGTTGGAAGCTGCAGTGAGTGATCATTGAAATCTGGCCTCTCAGCTAAGATGGCCAGTGTAATCCTCACAGTGAGTCATGCAAGAACAATCACTGGCAGATATCATTAGCCAGACAGTCATTACTTCCGTGGTTTGCATAAGGAGCAAGAACACAATGTGTTCATATGACCCCAGAGGTGTCCAAGGGCTTCTTTCTCCAGGATGACGAGATGCCATTTCAGACCTGGTCATCAAATCAAACCTCTAAACTGGAGGTCTGAGAGGAATTCTGACTTCCACCACCAAGCCCACACATAAAATTCGGTGGTGTGACTGAACCCAAAACGAGAAGAGAATTATTTTCCAGTTTCAGAAACACATTACAGGAATACTGAAGCCACAGAATATGAATTTGAACTCAAGCCAGGGTGATTTTTCCTCATCTTCAAGCCATTACACGTAAACTAGCACTTTCCTTTGGATCTGGATACTGTCTTCTCTGCCCATTACTATCATTAGTTAAGGGAGAAATTTCTTGCCACTGTTGGAATCAATTTTTTTTCCCAGCCTGCATGCTTTGTAACAATTTTTGAGTTTGTGACAAATACCCTTTAGCTCTAATTAAATTTCACATCTCTTCCACACCAGTTCACCCTTTTTTTTGGAGAGGACAGTTTTGCTGGGGCACACTAAAAATTTCAGTCATTTTATAGAAAAATAGATGTGAGTATGTGTTCCAATTTACCTAACCACTGTGAATTAATTTGCTGTTTAAAGTGACACTGTACTAATTACATATCAGCACATTAACATAGCTGCAGGCTGTAATCATTTCCCTTTGAATGAACAGTACATGCTTCCAGCAAAGTCCTCAAGAACTGTTTTGGAATTCAAGAAAGCAATAATCAATTCTATTATGCTGCTACTTCAATATAAAGAAAAGAACTGGCTAACTTTATTTTTAAGTAGATCAATCTCTATTTATTAGTAGTAAAATGGTTTTGACGAACTCTGCCCTTGCATGGACACAAACCCTTGTGGTACTCAAGAGATACACATCACCTCAGGCAGAATTCGGCCCTCAGTGACCTTAAGCACTCCATGAGCCTCATCTTCTTCTGATCTGTGTCCACAGGGGGTTTTCCCTCATTCCAGACTCCAAAGGCTATAACCACTCAGCTTGGGACAAGGCCTCTGTGGGTCATGTAGCAGTTCTGCTTGGACATGGTCATACAGAAGCATTTATCAGTAATGACTGTTAAACTTTAACTAGCATAATTTGAGAGAGCAAAAGAAAGGAATTTACTTTTGAGCGTGGAAAGCTTTATATGATATTTTCTGAATTAAAGACTGCGATTTAAAATAATCCTGTAAATTGAAAATCTATATCTGATGTGGCTGAAGAGGGACTTCTAAACCTAAATGTCTTAAATATAGATTTTAAATCAATATGAGTAGTTTTGGAGCATTACTGTTCAAGGATTTTGTGCCAGTGCTGTTAAAGTATTATTAATTCATGCTCTTATCTTTTTCATTTCATAAAGTGTACGGGGTTTTTTCTTTTCTGCAAGTCTATTAATGTAGGAACTATAATCCATCTTTTTCTATTTCGCCTTGGTATTGTCTCCCCAGATCAAAGTTAGATTATAACACAGAGTGAATTTCATAAATTATTTTGAATGATTTTAGAGAAAAAAAAAAGGAAAGGAGAAAAAAATGCAGGTTAAAGTTAGAAACACATCATATATCACACAATTTACCAAGAAGCAGCCAAGGCTGCTTGAGATAATCTGCTAAAACTCAGCAATAAAAAGTTTGTTTAATTTCTAAAGATGGCAGATGTCATAAAAAGGAGGCTGATGCAAAAATAAAGCCTCCAGAGTCTGGCAGTTCTGTCTGGATGTCAACAAAAGATAATGTAACCTGTCAAATTTGCAAGCATGTTTTATCCAGCCATCGTATTCTACCTTCACCACTCAAGCATTACCTTCCAAGAAACATCCGCATTTGCCTGATTATCCTAAAGTAATTCTGATGAAGAGAGCAGGTTGCAAATTAAAAGTGTCTTCCTCTTACTAGTTTTCTCTATCTCCCTCCTCCCCACTTTTTAATCCTTCATTTTTTACGGTTCAGCTAATTTTTTCTTGAAAGGTTAAGGACTTAGCAATTATTTCAATGGCTCTTGCAGCTTTAGGCTAAGTGTCTCATCTGGCCTTTATTTTAAGGAGCTTCCCTTCATTCTTCATACTCAATGTCTCTCACTGATCATTGAGATTACTCCAGAGTTGTATAACTTGGAGCTACTGTGCCTGTTCCTAGCAGAGCATACAAACCATGGTATGGAAATGGCCTGCAGATGCCATGGATGAGTTGTCGTGCTTCACACTCCATTGAGCTGGGGTTGCACCACCAGCCAAAATTCTAAAGGCTTGTTCTGCTTTATGCTGATTTAGACACATTCTCTTTTGGGAAATATTTTTTTTTATCCCTATATCCACTAGGAATGCTCCAAACATTTTAATTTGTCTTCTATTAGTCAGCCTTCACTTTCTTTTACTATCAGTTCTTTTACATTGTGACTTTGCGAAGTTTTGGAGGTTGCTTAACTTTTTCCATTATATATGTTCAGTTCCGGAAGGAGGACCAAAAAAGCACACAATCTCAACAAATCGAGCATTTATTTTGAGGCTTCTGCTGCCAGTCCTCATCACTGAACTGAGAAAGTTTATATCATATCCCCATGATATCTCCTCATGTTGTTATGCTTGATAGATTCAATCACCCTGGCCACTGTGTTTCTAGAGAACCTGTCCAAATTCTGCATCAATCTCCAAAGAAAAGCTCTGTTGCTTGTTTTCCAGCTGTACAGCAAATGTGCATAAAATGTATTAATCAATCAAGATCATGGCTATTTCAGGAGCTCAGAAGGATGGAGCACTGGGTCAAGGTGAAAATGTTTGTGCCATGATTCTCTAGCATCAGTTCTTAGCAACAAGCCCCTGTGTAAGCATTCCTTCCTCAGGCAGAGCTAGTTTATGCTGTGAGGGGGCTGCAGTTCATTATCTAGAAGCTTGGGTAAGCACAGAGAAAACCCATCTCCACAGACAAAACTAAGAAACTGAGTCAGGCATTAATTCCTAAAGAAAAAGTGTGTTTTTCCTAAATCAAGGGAAAGAGAGTGGAAGCTGGCCCAGCACTTCCACTCAGCACAGAAGACGACCCACTTTCACCACACAACTGGCATTAGTTCGGGAGAAAGGCCATCGGCACAAGCTCTGTCCTGTCAGGCAGTGTTGTCCTCTGAAGGCCATGCTCTTCTTGCTGGATAGCCACTGGCACGTGCCTGCACATCCTGCAGCAGGGATGCTGAGGCTTGCACAGCTCAGGCTCCTTTGCCTCCCTGTTCCTGCAGGGGAGGATGCATGAGGAGACTGTCATTGTCATTATGACAGGCCGTAATTTTTTCCCACTTCTTATTCAGCTGTGATTTGAGCTGTCCTTTTCCCATAGAAATGTGCTTGTGTAACAGCATTTGTGTCCTGCTGGTGCGCACTTAACACCATCTTTTCACTGCTTTTTGGGTACCAATTTACAAAGCAGAGTTAGGCAGTTATTAAACCGACCTAATTAATTAAATGAAATAGCACCAAGGGAAGGCATGTAGCTATACACATGGACTGATATACAAGTTTCATCTAGTGGTACCCTTCACGGATACAGTGATCCTCAGACCAGTGTCTGCACAGGCTGGAGACAATGCCCCTGAATATTGCTTCCTGAAGAACTGCGCAGCTACTGCAGGTATTCTATATCTGGGAGCCCTGCCACCCCCTAGCTTATCTAAAGTTATACGGAAAGTGTGGACCAGAATTAACAGTGAAAGTAAGATTTTAAAGGTGGAACTGAACAGGCATCTGCTGATGTATGTAAAAATCCTTGGCAGGTTTAGAGCTGGTGTCCAGAGGGCACCAGAAAATAGGGTTGGACACAGCGTGACTGGTGTGTCACACTGACACAGAAACAAGCCTCCCAGATACGCTCAGGCACGTGCAACACTTGACACGTAGCTCCTCCCAGCCAGCCTGTGGAAAGCCTGCAACTTCAACTTTGCAGAAACTGATTTCTATATTTACTGTTAAGCTGTTGTCTGTGTTGTCTGTGGTATGTAACTGAAACATGCCAAAGAATGCAGCTGATGATGGATTTAGAGATGCTCTAAATTTGCCAGTCTGTAGGTGGTTTTGTCCACTGCTACTTCCTTCCAGTACTAAGAACTGACTATTGCTTCCAGAATTAAACACTCTATGTGAAAAAAAAATTCCCACAGCACAACTGACAGAAATTTGAAATGAAATAATAATGTACAGTCCATTTGCTGTCTAATGTATGTGTGGGATTGAATAGTACTTTGCAATAAATTCCCTTCTTGCTGAATTACTCTAACTTCAAACTGAATTAAAGTACTTAGTTGTCACTACATCATTGAACTTTGATAGCTGGATGCATTCCAAAAGTTGAGACTGCAGTTACTTTTCTTGCAGAAATTCACAAATAAGAGAAAAAGAGAAGATTCATTAAAAAAAAAAAAAGAAAAAAAGAAGGAAAAAAAAAGCTTATGAAAAGCACTAAGCTCTGCTTCATTCACCAGTCTGGAAAGTACAATTAGGATGTGAAGCATGTGGTGGAAACACCCCTCCCAGGTGGGGGTCTGCTGTGGATGTGTTCCCAGCCTCTTCCCCTGCAGTGGTACAGCTACAGCTCTGGCTGAAGCTGGGTGTTTAGCCATGCACCAATCGATACACTCAAGAACAACATCCCAACTGTTAACTTTTGCAAACCCACATGGATACCTGCTACTAAATTCAGTGCAACAGAGCACCATTAGCTCGTGTCCCTCTGTCTTCCATTAGTACCAGCTATGCTGAATTGTGTGGGAGCACACCAAATTCTGAAGCATAAAAAATTATACTAAATTATTGCACTATACAAACATTGCACCTAGAATCCTACCTCCAGGGCACTTGTTAACACTAGCTTAGTTGCTGCTTAGGCAACTTAGGCTGTAGCTGTGACTGTACTGAGTCACGCACTCAGGAACAGCCATTTAATAAAGCATCCACACTACAGTATTTGCTTTTGAATGAGTCCCACTATACCACATTGGTGAAGGAGCAAAGTCAGTAAGAAACTGCACTCGCCATGTCTGGTGCCTGTCTGCACAGCACAGACTTCCTGCTCTTGTTGCGTTTGCCTGGTAGTGAAGGAGGTGGGCAGATAGAGCCTGATGAAACCGGCTACCAGAGAACCATCCTGCTGTGTCCTCTGTGTCTTCGATTACTCTTTAATTCAGGGGAAATTTTGTGCAGAGTCCTTCTGACTCTGAACAAGCATATGTATGTCCATTCCAGTTCTTAAGAACATGAAAGAACATAAAAGACTATGTTATCATCCTGTCCACAGGTGCCCTTCTGCTATCCAGCCCCCATGGAGAACAAATGCTTTCACTTAAGGAAGGAATAACACACGAGGCATTTTTTGAAGTTCAGACTATTGAAGTACAGTTTTTGAGCACTTCATGTACTTCAATGACTATTCTTGCAGCTAACTGCAAAAGAAAAAGGACAGACGTGCAAAAATAGTAAGTAACTAGTCTGAGGTCACACAAACCATGGCTACAGTGTCTGGCAAGGGTAGGATCAAAGCTTAAATATTCTCAAAAATAAACATGTCTGCTGTACAGGGGTGAGCCTGAAAGCACATTAGCTGGTCCAGCTGAGGAACACTCTCCAGAGCATGTGCCCTCACAAGAGCAGCACATCAGTGCACAGCTTTCACAGCCTGCTCACACACTGCCTGTCTCCAAGGCAGCCGCCTCAAGGATGTGAGGAGGAGGCAAAGCACATCACCCTTGCACCTACTCTGGAGATAACCCCTTCAAAAGGTTCTACATAGATCCAAGTCACTGGACTTGAATATGACTTAATGTTTTCCCCGTTTCCCCAGGGGCAAAGGTCCTTTAGGAAAACTGCAAATTTTGGGCAACTTCAGGGGCATCATGTTCAACACTGGAAATGAAACGAAGAGATAACAGAACAGAAGGTTCCCAAAGATAGCTGCGGGAGTGAAAATGGGAAGAGGGAAACAGAAAACAAAAGAATCAAGCATGTATACATTCCTTATAGGAATCATTTGGTGGTATAGCCTTTGGTTGCTCCAGATGCCATTAGCCCTTCCGCGATGTCGTTCATAAAATACAGCACACAAAAAGTACTTTGCCTGGACTTTGTATTTAATTAAAATGGGTTAGATTGATCAGTAAAATGCATTTACACAGAGTGCATGTGCCACCTGGGTAAAGTGTCTCTAAGTAAACCTAGATTAGAGTTTGTGGTCTGATTTTAATTCAAGTGAATTGTCTATAAATTAATTTAAATACAGTAAATGGTGACCAGAGCATGCTAAGGATGCTTGGTCCAGTGTGGGGTGAGCTTCAGAGCAGAGGCTGTCCAGTGATAGCAAACACAGTTGAGTTGAATGCCAAGGGACAGCAGAGAAGTTTTTGGTGGGACACAACATAAACTTGGAGCTCTGTAGAGTTTCTAAAGTCATGCACATTGGAGGATGTCAGTAATGTCTTGAGCCATCTCTCAGAGAGCTCTTGTTTCAAGCAGAAGCAGGTAAACCAGGTCCTAGTGCATCTTTTACAAAGAATTTTGTAAAAAAAGATGAGAGGACAGAGCTGGAGAAGGTTTAAAGGTATGCACATATGATAGACAGTGAGAGTCACTGGTAGTTTCCAGTGAGATGTTTGCAGCAGTCTGGACTCTCTGTGTGTGGGAAGCAGCACGAGAGGACCAGTGCAGGTTGTGATACGTATGGTACAGGAGGAGAATGTGGTGCTTGGAGCTGATCCTTGTGATGGAACTGGTGGTGAGCTACACTGGCTCTGTTTTTGCTAGCACTCCGGTGCTGAAATCCACCAAGCACCAACCTCCTGTCAGCTTCAGCAAAAGAATATGTGCTTAAATTATCTTTGAGGATTTGTGTATCAAATAGTATTACTGCTGTCATCTGTCAATCCACCCAGAGAATTCTTCATCTCCAGCTTGGGAAATACTGATTAACAGAGGCGGGAGAAGGTGGAGGTCTGGGAAATTTGTAAAAGAATGTATTTGTATACACAACAAAAAAAGTAAAAATAAAGGGAATACTAGTATTCAGTAAATGAATTTTCTGAGATTCTTAAGGAGAAGTATTTCTCCTTAAGAGGCCACAGACAGGTAAAATTAGCCCCTGTAGATGTTTTAGTATTCAGATAGACAGATTACCTTTGTAGTCCTGCATAAAAGAATGCAGGTAAAGGAGAAATTAACTATTGAATAAAAACCTTTTCTGGTGTTCAAATGTTCAAAAATTTTTCCTCTTGTAAATACTGTTTTTGTAGCTCAAATCTAGGTCAAAAAAAAAAGAAAAGCAATCTCCATCACTCCAAATTATGCTCATTTACAAAACATATATAGAGAACATGCTCTACAACAAATCTCTGTGTCTTGTTATAAGAAAGGAGGCATCAAAATCCATAGTAACAGCATTTATAAGAGAAAGATCAATATGGCATGTGGTATTTCAAAGGCAGAAAATGATTCTATTAAATTTCTACTGGTAGAAAATGCACTAACAAAATATCTAAAACCCACGGTGGGTTTTAGCCTCTCACACTGTGCCACTGGATAAATCACAGGGAAAGCATCACAAAATTCTTTGTAAAAGATGCACTAGGACCTGCTTTATCTGCTTCTGATTGAAACAACAGCTCTCCTAGAGATGGCTCAAGACATCACTGACATCCTCCAATGTGCATCTTATCAGAGCATCTCTGTTGTTACTGGGATGGGGGGGTAAAGCTTACAGTTTGGGGGTTTTTGCCTTAGGTGCCACAGTTCTAATATTGTCTGTGTGTGTGTTTGTAACTAATTCAGTTGTGCTGCTGGAAAAACAAAAAAAATAGTAACAAAGAGTGAAATACTCTGATTTTGGTTCCCATTTTAGATACATAAAAGCAAAACCTAAGAATGACTACAGGGGGTTAGACCAAAGGTCTGCCCATGCCAGCAGAGCATCCTGTTTTTACAGAATTGACATTAAGAAATCTCTGAGCAGTTTTTGCTCCTGGACTGTTGACAATCTCGTATTCTGGTGTTTCAACTAAAAAGCTCCACAAAGTATGGCCATAAGTGGATGGTTATTGAATCATAAGAACAGGACAAACATACATGAAACTTGCTAAAAATCTCTCTGCCTTTAATTATTTTAGCTCAGGACCTTATTTCTCTGAATGTGGGCTTCAAGTATTTTGCAATGCTCAGTGGATTTATTTTTATGAGCTTCAGTCATCCCTTGTAAATTTTTAGAATCTATGATATCCTTTGGCGGGGACTTTCACAAGTGATCTACCTGTCATGGGAAGAAGGGAATGAGACAGCCCTACCCGGTGGGAAGTTACAGTGTCAGCCCACTGGCTGTCAGTGTTGTCAGTGAGTCTGTTGGGAACTCATAAATGGATCTACAGAGCAAAATAGTTTTGAAGTGTGATGATGAAGTAGATGTTGATGGATATTTGCAGAGGGCAGTCCCTCAGCATGAGAGACATCAGAGGAGAAAGCATGAAAGCAGCTGCTTAGGTGGCCTGTAGGAAGGACCAACCTAATGGGTTACCTGGAGGGAGAGGGTACTCATGGCAGCCTCAGACTTTCCCAGAATGGGTGGTTCTGTGAATATAGCTGAAAAAGAGCTCAGAAGAGCAATATAGAGTCAGACTCTATTTAAAATACAAGACAAGACAGATACCACTAAGCCAGGAAGAGATCTGGAAAGTTGTATCTTTGTTCCTTAACCTTTATATAAGTGATCAATCACACAGTTCCTTCCTTCTTCAGGTGGAATGACTGTGCATTCAGAGAGGATGCTAGACTAAAGCATCTGCTGCCCTTTTCCCCCTGGAACCTGTGTGAAGGCCCATTTTGCTGCAATCAGCTGACCCTTTTTACAGTCAAATACAAATACGACTATTCACGAGACCTGTAAGTAGTTTTATCTTAGAGTAACGCTCAGTGCTGAAGACGGTGGCATTAAATCAAGCTAGAGACTGGATTTTTAGATGCATCTGAGACAAAAGCATAGCAACCGGTACAGGGCCTTAGGAATCTGTACGTTGGTAGTAATTAATACCAGTCATTAACCTGGGAGCTGCAAGGGCTGATGGTGTCTGAAGGCCCCCAGCAGTTGCTAATAAATCCAGGATTTTATAAAAGGAACAGCAGTTATGGATAAAAGCAGTAGGATGGATGTGACAACCAGCAATTTTAACTTATCACCTTGTAGCTTTATTTTTGAAAGCTTTTACTTCCCACTGATTGCAGGTTTCCAATTTTGTGTTGTCATGTAATAAATCACAAAAATTATCTTCTTTTTTTTTTTTTTTGGCATAGTTCTTCATAGACAAAGTGTCTAAAAAGCTTCCTTTTTTAACAAAATTAGTTAAGTATTGCTGCCATGGTGATCATAAGAAGAAATCAGCACCAAAAAGTAGCCTAGAAATCAAGATACAAATTTAAAATTCTCAGAAGCCAGGGTGTTTTGGTTGAATGGTTTCTAACAGGAGGATTTTGCTGTGTGTATGAGGGGGATGGGGGTGGAAGACGGGAGCAGAGAGGTCATTTTGAAAAGCAGCTTTTTAACCCTTTTCCTGAAAGCTGAGGACTGTCTAACTTAATGATATGTCTGAAGGAGATACGAAGGATGTCATAGCAAGGAGATGAACATTCTCCTCTCATCAGGGGTGTGAAGGAGAAGGCGTGGTCAGCCCTGAGGTAGCTGTAAGGGTGGCACCACTGTGCTGATCATTTAAAAGCTGTCCCGTTTGATCAGGAACTGCCCTATTTAGCACTAAGGTAGTTTTGACTCTAGCATTTATTAACATTCACTGCCACATTTACTGCTCACTGAATTCATATTCTAAATAAGTATTCTAGACCAAAAGATCTACTTGTCTTCTTTGCTGACAGTGCAGATGCCTTGATCATAAAATGTCAGTAATGGATGCAAAAAGAAATTGTGAAGCTAGTAAATACGTTTTCGATATTTAAGTAATTATCTCCTATGCATTACCCACAACAAGAGGGCAAAGGTGTTGTGGGTTAATTAGAGACTCAAAACCACAAAGACATAAAAAAAAAGCACCTTACTTAAACCTGCAACTTTCCTAGAGCAGATGTAAAACCAGAAATAGGCTGGTAAGTACCTGACTAAAAGGCAAAGTCTTTGCATCAGAAAAAGGTACTGGGATCAAAGATGCAACGTTTTTGCCATTAATGTCCCCCTATGGCTGGCTTGAGAAGGGAATCCAGGGACTGACAGCTCAAGAGATCTCTTCCAGGGACACAGAGCTGGTCAACTCAAACTGCTCTGTTCCCTATCTCGTGCGGCATTTGGGATAGGTCACTTTTTACAGTCAGTGACATGACAGTCAGTGACATTAAACTATTTCATAGCGATCCATGTGCTATAAGTTATAATACATTACTTAGAATACATTTTAATCATCTAAAGTTCAGGGACCTCAAAGCACATATTAATTAATGCTTATTTTAATTAGCTCTGCCTCAGAGAGAGGAAGAAGACAAAACTGTGCAGCCTTATTAGCACTACACTCCGGAACCGTAATTAAACCCAGAACACACAATATAATAAGCATCAGGACTTAAAGCAGTGGAATATTGGTCACCGCCACGGCAGCTCCCACTCTTATAACTTTCTTTTTCCTTAACATCATATTTCTTCTTCCAGTTTCCACACGGGAAAAGGCAAAAGATTTCTGCTCCTCACGGGCCAAACTCAGCTCTGTTCTTGCAGTACGACATCATCTTTTGTAGATGTCTATTATTCTATATTCCATTGTACTCAGAAGAATAAACTATTATTATAAGGAAAAATCTTTTTGTGCAAGTATCTTCACAAACAACTTTTTTCTGTATTTGGCTACCAGCCACTGCGTATCTGTCTGCAGGACAGAAACTTCTGCGTTGCTGCCTTCAAGCATTTTGCCTCTTTCCCTGTCCAAGAATCGCTGAAGATGCTTTATTTTAAATTTCACAGCTGCTGGATTCTGAACAGAAAAAAATGGGTTCTTCTTATTTTCTGGCTCTTCACAATAAATTAAGTGTGGGCTGAATGGGCAAGTCAGTGTGCAAAGGTCATCCAGCCAGTCAGTGGAAAAGCATCAATACAACACCCAGTAGTACCAGTCTCTAGCATCCTACCCTTGTCTGCCAAATGACCAATTACTCCTATTCAAGCATCTTCTTATTTACATTAAAGACACTAAAGACAAACAAAACTCCAATAAACCGAGATTCCAAATCCCTGAAAGTCAGTAATGGTTTTCCTGTTGACTTCAAGATTTTTAGGAAAATATCTTCAGAGCTTAATAACAATACTGGAAAAATATTATCTAGTTCTGCGCTGGTACTATCATATAGCATTAGTTTTCAACCTTGCTTTGCTTGCAGCTCCTTAAAATTTACCCAATAGACTTGATTTTCTTAGCAAAGTTCTACAGACACCTCAAGAGTGGTTCTCACACTCTCAGATAGGTATGGGTCATGCATTGGAAACATCTGCTAAGAGGAAGGAAATGACATTCATGTTAAAAAATCCCAAAACCCTACCAGGAACTAAATAAAGGAAAGTTTTGGTTTTTCTTTCTTATTTCATACTAATTAACAATTTTTTTAACTTTAAATTGCAATAAATTCCCTCAATTTCACTCATCCTGCTCCATTCCATGGAATTTCTCCAAATAAATAATGAAGTTGAATAGTTATGCTTGCAGAAATTGCTATTACTTTATCAATGCCTGAGCCAACAAAAGAATTTTCCATGCACTTGCACAAAAGGAACTGAACAGCTTTCAAGAAGTGTGTTCTATTTCAATATGTCGTGGTGACATGCAGAAGTATATCTACAATTCTGAAAGGAGTAGAGATGGAAGAATGGGTGGAGAGAGAAATTTTGTACATTCATGCTTCTTTGTAATGAATTCACCAATATTAGAACAAACAGTGCTGCCTTGCTCCAGAAACAATTCTTGGCCAATAAATTTTGCATCAAATCCTAAAACATCATTTTACTAATTTCTAAAATGCAAACCAATGTTAATGTTTCAGTATCTTTTACACTTAAATGTAATATTTAGCTTTATTATTTCCTTATTTGCATGTGCTCTTATTTTGATTTACTGTATTCTAATTTATTTTGCAATTTTAACCAGTTTTGGGATATATTTAAAGTGTTTTATTAATTCTGATAGTTTTGTTAACAAGACACGACAGCACATTTAGTGGATTGCAGCAGGTTTCCATCTACTTCTCAGCATCAAGCGACTGTAGAGACATTAATGTATGCCCAAATTAGACCAAAGAAGCAAATGAGTTTAGAGCGGTTTAACCTTCCCCAAAGTTTTAGAGGAGCTCATTAATGTTGCTCTGCACAGCATCTATAGTCCTATAATGAAGACATTATGTGATATTGTTTTGATACTTTCTTGCCAAGCTCCCAACACCTTGCAAGCAATTGATTTTTTTTTGCCCTGTTATGCTTACAATTATCAGGTTTTTTCATCACAATTCTTAACTTTGACTCCTCCTGTAAAGTAAAGGTTCCTGAAGTCCTCCTTATATTTTGTGGGTTTATTAGAAGGACCAAGAAGAAAGGGGGAAAACAAAAGGTCAAGCTGTCACTACCCTTATTCATATCTATGAATAATGCTTTGCTCCATAAATAATGCACTGAACTCACAGCATATTGTACAGGTGTTAGTTTGCCAGAGTTTAGCCTCGTATGGATACAAACAATATATTCATGAATATTTGGGGATTGGGAGAAGACTTGCTTGTCATTTCAAGTTGAAAATAACGAAAGTCAACCAAAATTTTATGAAAACTGTTTACAATGAAAAAATACGCAGTTATATTAGTGCTTCAGTAGCTGAACTCCAGCCGCAGGACTCAGCTTGCAACAAAATCCCATCTCAGAACACCTTGAATTTGGACAGATGCATAACTTAACAGGTTCCTGGAGACATCTTTATATAGAGTATAACAGAGTGTTCCGTTTACTGGGGGCAAATGTTACAGACAAACTTCATTAAAAACCTACCTAATTTTTTCACCCAGCTTCTGCTTTCTTGTTGATGCATATCCATGTATAAATTCTGAAAGCCTAACGAAGATTCTAAAGAGAAAATCAAAGAGAAAACAAAACAAAACAAACAGGTTCAATTCCCTCTGCAGAGCATTTGCAGAAACTATTGGATATCAGACTAGATACTTTTAAGTTAGAGAAGAGTAGGTGAATGGACACAAAGACTGACTTTTCACAGAAAGCTGACAGTCATTCTGGAAATACAGGAAAAAAAAATGTAATTATTTTTCCTCTCTGCCCCCAGCTTCTTTCTTCTTTTTAACCCTCAAGGAACTAACTTTTTTTAGCCGTGAACCCAAGTACATTGGGGTAACTTAACTTCAATAAATTAAGCAACAGCTGTTCTTTTTACAGTTCCAGTTGTAAAAAATTAATGAATTAACTATTAAACATTTCATCATTAAATATACTTCCTGAATGTGTGCCTGCTAGAATGCAAAATGCTGAACCCACTTGTTTGGCTTTCTACATTCAGGTGACAGAGCCAGAAGTGGAAAGCAGACGGAACATGGCAGATGGGTATTCTGCTGCTCCAAAGAAGTCTCTGGAGCCGTAAAAGGTAATGCAGTCCAGCTTTTGTAAACTACACTTCAGGCAAGATGACTAATAGGAATAATCACAAAATCAGCAATATAAAGGAAAATATAACTTCCTGCAATAAAATGAGAAAGACATTCAAAGATAGAGACAAACTGGGAGGTTGACTTTGCAAAACCTTGTGGTAATGAGCGGTGATCAAGATTACAAAGAAGAGATTCAAGCCTGAAAGCTGGCCTGCTTCTTTCAAGTATAGCAGCTGATGTAATAAAAGATAACATTGCCTCTAAAACCTTGCCTCTCTTAGATTTTTAATCAATTCTGATTAGAAAAATAGTGCCATTTCATTTTTCATTGGAGATTTTAAAGAGCTTCACGAAGAGTGTTGCAGGTATCACTGGGATTCTTGATGCTTGAAGTACGACGGATTACATCCTCAGAGATAGTCCTTGGTGCTTTGACACTTAACAGTCCACGTCCTGACTTAGACACTGATGTGCCATTAGATGGGGAAGTCAGGTGCCTCAGCACAGAACATTCGGAAGGCCAGATCTGATGAAGCTGGTTGAGTGAAGCTGCTGGAGATGGAGGTGCCCTTCTCTTTTCCCCCTCCTCCCCAGGACAGGTGCTATCCTGAGCTGGGACTTCCACAATTCATCATTATGTACTGTCTCCTGAAGATGGGTACTTAAGCCATCCCTTACTCACCAAATACAGACAACATCCTCTCCAACCTTCTTGGAGCTCTCACTTGGAATATCAAATTCCAGCTTCAAATGCTTTAAATATCTGAAAATGTTTGGCTCCTTCTCCTCTATCTCTTGGTACAGTTCATTCCTTCTCCTCCTGCCCTCTCCCAGTCTAATGAACATTTTATGACTTCATAGAAATTGGAATAGCTTGAAACAAGGGAAGGATAATCTTGACTCCCTGTCCCATCACCCCTTCTCAAAGCTTACTCTGAGCCTGTTGTTTAAGGTGCTTCCCCAGAGAGGCAGAAAATGCACATTCATATCTACTTAGGCAAGAGGTGGGATTTGAAGTGGGATCTCCCAACTGCTGGATGAATGCCACTAGACCAGACTGAGAGTGTCAACGCCATAACATTGAATCTTGCATCCATTTCTAAGTTTGCAATCCTGACAGGTCTGAGGTACAAGACCTGCTGAAGTGTTCAGCAGTCTCCAGGCTGGAGACACACCGGGCATGTCGAGGAGCAGGATATAAGGCACATCAGGAACATCTTAACATTAGATGCTTAGACTACACCTTATATCCGGAGACAAGTGGTTCTGCCCATATGTGATTGCAAGACCTATATATTTTCTTATCTTGGAAATAAATACCTTTACACTTTAGGAATGCCCAAGCACCATCGCCTTCCAGATCTAGAACACAGAGCAGCAGACTATGAACAGAAGAGACATCTACGGTACATTAATTCCAGCTTTGTATATTAACAGCTGACCTGCTCAATAAGGTCTTGGATACTATAGAAAGAGAGAGAGACCTGGAGAAACCTGGCATGAAGGTGTGCTAGGACCAAGAAAATGCGGACAAAGCTCTGTATACCTGGGATCAAACTTTCCAAGCCGTCTCAGCTAAGTCCTATTTTTATCATATGGCAGTTTCACATGCGTACATTACCTGTGCAGCTGAGCACAGCTGGGCATGCCTTCATTTGAATCCATTCCCATCCAAACTGCAGGCACCAACCCTGTGAAGACCATGAATTCTACCCTGGACTTTGCAGAAATCTCTATATGAGTAATTTTACATTCATACAAAAGGAGGCTTTTAATATCCTTTGCCAGGCAGCTACCAAAATTTCATGGGTGTGTGAGATGGACACAATTCACGACCCTTTAATTATGGTGCCATTACCACCCTTGGTGCTTTGTACATTTGCTGACCTCAGACTAAACTTACATACCTCTCTTCACATGATTTCAGACTGAGTATGACTTTCCTCTCATATCCATTTTCATTTATCTCTGATCTGTCTCTTTTTTGAAATTCTGAGCTGCTTTTCATAGAAATCTTATCTAAAATCAAAGCTCTGTTTCTCTGTAATGCTTTGGGATAAGGCCTTATCTCATGCCATTATTAAAAACGGGAAGCTCTTTTATACAGGTATATTTTTGACCTCTGCTCTTCTCTATTTGGAACAAAACCTGCAGCAGTACGGCCAAGAATAGAAGTAGCATAATCCAGTTCCCAATTCTATACTTTAACGGCTAGATGATGTTTCCTGTGAGTATATAAAATTTCATTTAAATGCAAAATCTCATTATGTTTGCTTACACTAACGATGTGTTTGTATTATTTTTTGTATCCTGCCTTTCCTTGACCTCCCTTGTCCTCCAGGGCTTAGCAGATTTTCAAGGTCCATTACAACAGTGGAAGAAGGTTTATGTGACCACTTGTCACTCAGCCTGTATGTGAAAGGTTCCCATAAAACAGCTGGAGACATTTATTACACCATAGTCAGCACTGTTTGAACAAAGCACTCCATGACTCTGTGTGAACAAAACTTCTGACAATGAAGGTATTTTAGGAAACAAGCAGAAACCTTTCGAGGATATTACCACCAGCCAGGCACTTGTATTATCCAGGAGTTCAGCACTTTCAATATGTGATGAAATGTCCAAAAGTACTTTTTTTGCAACCACATGTATAGAATGGGATGCATTCCACTTAAACAGAGGACACTATATTTGTATAAAATAGTGTAAACACAGCCTCAATCCCAGCCCATCACCATTACAGTAAAAGAAAAACAACACACGGTTCTGTAGATAAAGTTACCAGGTAAGTGGATGAAGAGTTATTGTTAGTATATAGTGCTCTGCCAAGAAATTACGACTAACAAGAAATTAAGAAATAAGTAGAATTTAATAAAAGGCTCAATAAAAGTAGCTATATTGCACATCCATCTATTGCAAAAGCTTTTAATAGTAAAACTATGACTTATTTGTGACTCTAGCTTATTGTGTAGGTCGTGAAGTTGTTTCCTGAGTGCAGAAAGAAGGTAGAAGAAACATTCTATGTTCTACAAAAGCTTGTGTTCTATTTAAAAATTTTGTCACCCAGAAATGGAGTATCTAAGGAAGAGCAACTGTAACAAGACTCGTTATCTTCTGAAAAACCAAGGCATCACAGACAATGTATTTGTCCAGCAGTATGATCATACGTTCGTGTTCTTTTGATCAGCAGTAACATTAGCCAGCTAAGCTCCAAATTTGAACAGCACTTTAGTACCCAGCTTTTCATTGAGTTGGCAAACAGTCACAGTGAATGAAGTACTCACTGCACAGAGAGATGGTCAAAATTGAGATTTCTGTTCTGCAGGAAACTCTGACCCTTCAAAAGTTGATTACGCTCTAAATCAGAAAGACTGTCTCTACTTCAGAATTTCCCATTAAACAAATGGCTTGAAGAAAAGAGATTCAGGAATCTAAACCAAAAGGATTTTGGTAATGACAAAACAATTTATTTTGATATGATTAATGGTTTTAGTTTGATATGGTAAGAAGCTTTGCATCAGTTGTATCTAAATGCTGTCTAAACCATTTTAGGTTATATTTGACGTCATCATAGTAATATGGTTAACAATATATAATGTAAAAGGACAAAATAAAGAACTGGAATTGCTAAACCAGATGATTTTTACGAAACTGAAATAATTATTTCTGACAGTTCTCCATGGATATCTGCACTGTATCTGTTATAAAATTTTAACATGTGACTACCCTTCATTCACTGGTAATAAACAGAACAATCCTCCCTTTTCCTGACCCAAAACAACTCGATTGAAAAATGTGATTAGGTCTGGCCTTTCTGAAGTATGTGGGAGTTCTGGCATTGACATCAATTAAGTCAGAACTTTTTTCACTGATTTCAGAAGGACTACTTGTGTACTTGAAAACATGCGAACATAAATCTGTATTGATCTGGAACCTTAACAACAAAACTTCAAAGGAAATGATCCCATCTAAATCCCAGCTGAGAGCATAGAGCAAGACTCTTAAACATAGTGCATAGACTCTCAAAAAAGCAAAAGCATTGTCTAGCCAGATTCTGAGACCATTTTCCATTAATTTACATCATCTGGAACAACAGCAAAAATAGATTATTTCAAAATCAGTATGACCAGTCCACCAATTTTAAAGTGTCTCCAACCACAGGAAAAGAGTGACACTATTTTTATCATGCACTTAGAAAAAAATCATTACTGTTACTGCATTATTAAAATCTGCATACTTATAAATAAGATAGCGATTTCTGACATGAAGGAGATACTATTCTCAACAGTCAATATAATAAAACTAAACCATGTAGTAAGATAAACAAGAATAGAATTCACCAAATGTGGGAAAATACGCCTCAGGCACCATCTATTATGTGCACATCTGCCCACAGAGCAGATTGCTATCATCTAGCGTTATCAAAAGGCTCTATGTATTTCTCAGGAAACAAGCACAAACACTCTCAATAAATCATGGTGCTAAATATATGTTCCTCTGTCAGTCAGACATTGTCTTCCATCTTGGTTACGCCTGAGAGAAAATGTTCCTTTTTTTTTCTTGTGAGTTCAGATAAAAAAAAGAGTAGATTCTCCTCTTCCCTCCTGCCTAATCCCTTGAGCATGTGCTTTACTGCAGACTTGAAAAGCCTTGTGGGGCCCTTTTGTCATGGTACAAGCAGGGCCTCATTGCCAAGCCCATCTACACTGCCGGCCACTTTTCTGATGGTACCTAGGAGACAAATTCCTTTGGATGTCCACTGGCCTGGATATAATAAACGTGAAGCTAAAGATCCCCACATCATTTTTGGCCAGTATAGTCTAAGGGACATCCCCACTGCTGCAGCTGATGAAAGACTAACAACCATCTTCATCTACTTCCAGAAACTATCAGCTGGTGCAAAGTAAAAGGTGTCTTAATTTCCAACAATACAGAAGCATATTTAGGAGAAAGTAGAAAACAGTATTTCAAGCACAAATCATGCAACACAAATTATTGCAAAATGGCATTGCAATTTTCAGAATGATCACTTAAAAGCCTCTTTGTTTTCTTTAAATGAATGTTTATTTTTGGTACATTAACTCAGTATTTTTGGTATCAGTAGGCGGAATGCATACTTTAATCTAAACTTCACAAGAGTATTAGCCAGAGCTTTGCAACTGCTTTCATCCAAAGAGGTGACTGTATTTAACACTTCAGTATAACCTTGCTTAGTTTCCAAAATAAATTTGCAAAGGGAGTGGATTACTCTGAGGAAAATTAATGTGATAGGGAGAGGTTTTTTAATCTCAATGTCATTATTTGAAACTGACTAAATTAAATTTGTTACGTTAAGTAACCTGGGGCACCAAATGGAATTTGCACCCTACTTCCTAGGTGCAACAATATAGCAGGAAACAAAGCTGTGTCACAAAGCAGACTATCCAAAGAAAGTAGTTCTGTCAACCCTATTAAGACCAGCCAGAGCGACTGAACTGTGTTCCCAGAGCTAATAAACCACAGAGACAGAAAACAAGCAGTGATCTTCCAAGTACCAACTTCTTTAGCACGAGTCCCAACCATTACTATGGAAGAACCTGCACGGATCTCTATTAGAACTGTGGCAGCCAGAAACAAGACAAAACAGAGATGGGGAGCAAGTAGGCATCCACTGAAATGCAAGGCTAAGGACCACCTCTCTGTGTTGACAGATGTGATATACCCTTTTGACAACGCAATTCCACTGAGGTTCTCTAATCCCCATTATTGTTGGATATTGTTAGTGAATTTTCCACATTTTAAATGTACAAGGAATGATTAAGCACCTTTCCCTATCAATGCAAATTTTTACCTATGTTTATTAATTATGTCTATCGACAGCAAAAGCATGTAAGGTGTTTAACAGTGACGAGAATTAATGGTCTGGTAGAATGTGCAAAAAGTTCACTAGAAACTGGTGGCTAATGGCCAAAAGTCAACATTACTACAAGCATAAAACTAGAGGAACTGCAAGGATTATTCCAGACCAATTAAGGTTCAGTAAACATTCAGCATCTGCGGGTTCCTTATGTTTTTATTAAGCCAGAATGAAAGGCTTATGCACATAATTCTGCACTATTTTTTCCTTTATGCTTAAAATAAGAAGTGTCTCCCTAAAGGTCTCACAAAGTCTGAATCTTTCACCATATTTAATCACTTTTGGTGTCTTTCCTTCTTTGCAGCAATTTTGCCTGAGCACTCCTGGGACTGGTGTTGCATTACAGATTCATCAATGATTTGCTGCTTACTCTACATTATCCCACAAGTGCTGAGGCAAACAGTTCTTTGCCAGGATCAAATGATGCTCTGTATTCGCCTGCAGTTTAAAATCTTGTTAATGTTGACACTTCTGAAGAAAGCTCTACATTGACACTGCAATGTGTGAAACCTCCAGGCTTTGGTGACTGCCACGTAAACGGGTACCCAGGACACAAAGTTTTTTCTAGGTCCTCTATTTGCCTGCAGGGACATAATCAACTTAGGCAACATCTTTACCAGAAACAACGTGAAATAGAACAGCTAACACAGCCTGTCTGGAGGTGATGTTGCTGATGGGTGACAGAGAGGCTGCTCGCTATCCTATGTTGCTAAACCAGCGTGTCTGAGGATTTTGCTCTAAAGTCAATTAACTTTAATGGAAAGACTCCAAATTACTTCAATGATCTTTGGACTAAGCTCAATAAGAACTAATTAGGTCTCCATTCCAAAGATTAGTTGTCAGAATTATTAATGGATTTTTGTTTGTTTGTTTTTAATATCGGACAAGAGGGTCTTTTTTAATTATTTAGAGGAACTGACATAATTTGGAAAGTCGTAAATTGCAAATACAGGTGCCAGTATTAAAGAATTTAATTTCAGGTAAACACACAAGTAAAAAAATTTTACGCACTGTGCAAATGTGGTCCACTTCACAGGGAAAAAGGCAACACAAACAAGAGTTAGTGACACCTGTAATTTAGTTCTGTGGTATTTACTACACTCCACAGCCTTACCAAACCTTACACGTGTTCTACATGAGTACAACTAGGTTTACTGACTATAGCTTCCAGTTCTGACAACAAAATCGAGGACCAGGGCTGGACTTTTCAGAACTCATCTCTCTCCCTGTGCTTAAAATTCTTGACACAGGAGAAGATTGTATGTCTGAAAAACTTACCACAGGAGAGAACACACTTGAATAAAGATGGTGATGAATGTTCCTCATGTGGGAGTGATACCACAGCAAATGCCTGAGCAGTCTTGGCACTTTCTACGATTTATTTATTCTGTCAGGAGATCATCACCTGCAAATCAAATTAAGAAATGCTCAAAATCTGAAAGTCACAAATTAGACCAAAGTCATTTATGTCACAATTTTCCTCCAACTTTTCCTTCCTTTCTTTTCCTGGAAACTGCAGGAAATACTTGAAGTTCAAAGTACAATAAATATAATCTAATCAAATTGCATTTATAGCATACAAGACAGGAAACAGACATGTAGTTCTTCACTATGAATTGGTCAGAAAACAAAATGATTTAACTTGAAATGTAGTGTTCAGAAAAAGACCTAAATTCAGACTTTGGATACTAGAGTCCAATTCTCTCTGGCACTAACAAAATGTCATGTCATTTTCTGGAAGAACAAAGTCTGCACTTTTGCTGCTGAGCTCTGAAAACCTAGTTATAGGAGGAGAGGAGAGTCTGTCTCGGTATGGTAGTGGAGGGGATGAGAGCAAAGTCATAGTTCACACCCTCACATGGTGCTTACAAAGGCAGAGACCCAAAAAACTCTTCCTGTGGAGAGGGACTGCCCTTCTTTCTCCCTGATAGGGACTAACCCCCTTGAAATATAAGAGAGTAAAGGAAGATAGTTGCTCCCCTCTCTTCCATCTCCTGTGCACCTTGTAGTTACCAAAGTGACAAGTTCTAACGAATTTTGGCACAGAGGTTTTCCACAGGCTACCCCACCTGCCCCTTTGCCAGAGGCCTTGTCAGCTGAAACGTGTGCCTGCTCTGTACCTGCTCCAATTCAAGGTCAGTCACTGTCTTAAAGCAGATGAGGCACCAGGATACAATTATGATGTGCTGAAGGTTACCTGATGGAAGCCAGGGTGGGCACAGGGATATGCACACTCATCACTTGTTCTGTGTTTGGACACAAACCCTTGGCAACCAGGTTTGGTCTGAAGTGTTGGGCTGAGGGCTGGGCTGCAGTTCACAGTCTCTTGCAGATATTTAGGTTGACTGTGCAGCTCTGGTGTTTAGAAGCCGTGAAACTTGACTTGAGCTGAAGACGATGAAGACATGGGCAAACAGCCTTTCTGAAAATCAGTTTCTCAACAGTCACAGAGTCATAGAACCACAGAATGGTTTGGGTTGGAAGAGACCTTAAAAATCATCGCGTTCCAACCCCTCTGACACAGGCAGAGACATCTTCTACTAGACCAGGTTGCTCTAAGCCCCATTTAACCTGGCTTTGAACATTTCCAGGGATGGGGCATTCAAAACTTCTCTGGGCAAAGTCTTGTAATAGCACTAAGCAACAGTTACTCAGATTGCTAATTAACAGACAGACAATAAAAATATTTTGGATTAATATGAAGAAAAATTGGAAAAGCTTGGACGCGCTACATCCCTGTGCCAACCCCAGCCTGAAGTCTCAATTATGATGTGTAAGCATCTTTGCAACTTGTGTTAAAAATAATAACAGAACTGGCATTAAATTATGCCCAGTCAATCAGAATGATCCATAATGTGGAAGTTTTTAACAAGCTGCTGCACAACATTTTTGACATGTTTTAAAACAAGCCATCCTGATTAGCCTTGTAGAGGCTAGTGCTTCTAAACTCAATGACTCTCCAAAGAGAAGGCATAAAGATTTAGCGACTCAGTAGACATGACTGCACAGACCTCTGCTGCCAGCTTGGAAATGACAAATGATTTGTTCATAAAGAAGCTTTCTTTTTGTATTTTTTTTTGCCAATGAAGTGAAAACAGAGCATTGATTAAGCAATCCAAGCTGAGAAAATTCCATCCAAATTGGATGAGAGCTTTCAGACCAGCAGCTTCAGAGCAGGTTTCAAGGCTTTGAAATACAACTTCTGCTTCTTGCTTGATGCCTAAAGATACCTATCCTGGAGCAATAGACAGTAATTGATGTCAAGCTGACACTGTAGTTCACAGATGAATTTCAGTTGTGTGGGCCATACCACATGCACAACACTCGTGTGAAAAAATGCTTTCTGTCTCAAATGCTACAAACTGAGAGAAAGAATTAATAGAGACATCAAGAAAAAAGTTCTCTGCACAAATACAGTATGGCTGAAGAATACCAACAGCCCAACATGCTCCTGACTCAAAACCACCCTTCTCTTCCACCTGTCAGATGAAATAATTTGTACAAAAATTCAGACAGAGCCTTTCACTCACAATATTAGGTTTCTGCACAGCTAAGATTCTAAACTCATATCCTATGGAATAATTTTACGGAAGTCACCCTAGGTATTCAACAGTAAATAAAAACTAGGTGTCTAGAGGTAATTAAAAATATTTGCAGGTTTTTTTCCTCTTGCAGAAAAGAATTAAATTTTCCAGGGGAGCTTTAAATACAAGCTTTTGGCACTCACAGATATTAAAGTTTGAGTGACTCATATTCTCATTCTCTTGTGTAGCTACATCACTTGACTGTATTTCCCTCAATTCATCAGAGAATAGGCTACGTCCATAGCCATAAAGCAGAGATAGTGGCATGTCATGGAAGACTAGGTCCAAACAGGAAAACAGGTCCCTAAGTAGAACAGGAGCAAGAATCATCTAAATTGTAATACACAGAAGGCATTATAGAGCCTTATTTAAATTTTAAAATGTACGAATTTTTAAGTTGAATATTTGGGGTCTGAGGTGTGGGGGGTTTTATTAAAATAAACTTGCAAAAAACATGCCCTTTTCACTACAAATATCCTAACACACCAATAGAAACTGCTGCATTGAAATATTTTCACCTTAATCAGGCCAGTTTATCTGGACGACTGCTGGGTGAATAGCTATGCCATTCTATTTGTATTGCAGCTTTTGCTCCAGAGCTAAGAAAAATCAACATAGACATATAAGCCAAGTCAAAAATATGCTTTATTTTTAACAGATAAGCATTAAGAGAAATTGTATGTTTTTTTCAACTAGCTATCTGTACATTTTACACATCCAAAAATTAAACCAGTTACTTTTCTGTCTCGGGATTTTAAAACAACACCCATCATTTTACAGCCTGTGCACAAATGGATTGTTCTTGATGCAGCAGAATTGTTTTCCTGAAAAGTTCATGCAGGACTACAAATCCTAAGGCTAAGATCCTGTTTTCTGAAAATCTTGCTCATAAAACCAGCATAGACAGGAAGGGGCAGATTTCTCTTACCATGATTTATAAGCCCTATTTAACTTATTATCTCCACATTCTTGATTGAAAAGTTTCTAATTGTTTGAATACCTCCTCCTTCCATTAAAAAAAAAAACCCCAAAACAATCAGAATAAGAGAAGAAAGATTTGTGTTGACTGTTTTAGAAAAAAACTGAGGAAAAAACATTATCGGTGATAAAATTATTTGGATTTTTTTGCTGCTGCTGAAATGAATTACTGAGCACAAGATTTGTTGGGTGAGTAACTGCAACACTGGTGCCAGGGGAGGTCTTCTTGTAGCACTCTTTGCAACACTGTGCTGGTACCTGGAATTCTATTCATAGTCTGAGTACCATCTGATCAGATTTTCTCGGAAATTCCTTAATATAACATTATGCAAGCACTTCTATGAGATTTGTTGTTCTTCTTTTTGTAAATCATAGAATCATAGAATGAATCATAGAATGGTTTGTGTTGGAAGGGATCTTAAAGATCATCGAGTCCCAACCTCCCTGCCCTGGACAGGAACACCTCCCACTAGACAAGGTGGCCGAAGGCCTTGAACAGTGCCAGGTTTGTACCTCTCTGGACAACCTGTTCCAGTGTCTCACCACCCTGACAGTAAGGATTTTTTTCATAATTACAGTTATACTAAGAACTATTTCTTTCTAAATAGAGCACATAGTTTCCCTGCCTGAGAGAAAAAAGTAATAGTTCTGTATGTATATGAAATTACACACTTCAAAACAGAATTCTGCTTCCATTTCTTTCCTATGACCCAGGATCCTGCCTTGATGTGAAGATGACATAGCAGGTAAGTACTGAAACACATAGAGATTCCTCTCTAACCTCTCCTGAATCTTTCTGACACACAGATAAGTGACATTCCAGCTGACTTTTATCAGCCAAACTTAGATTCCCTGATGCTGCTGAAGTAAATGGCTGCACATTACACGTTAGTTACTCGTGAAAGAGATTTGAAGAGGGATTTTTTTCATTCTCACAGCAAAAAGTTACACTATTCAAAGTAGTTGTGTCCATTAGAAGAAAAAATCTTTTTTTCATTAACTCATTACTTTAAATGTGTTTCATAATTTATTTGTAGTGGAAAAAGTATTTATAAGTAGAAACCACAGGAGAGTCATAATTCAGGTCACATTTGTGCAGCTCACCAGCTAATCTGAAAATCTAAATCTATTGAGACTTTCTGATACCTTCTCAAATTGTGTGTCATATTACTTATGAATAGACTCAATTCAAAAGAAAGATTTTTAAATAGCAGAAAATATTTTCTGCATTGTCATCTACTTCTTTGTTCAGTCTGTTCATCTCTTTTGCTCAAAATTTTTAAATTAACAGACAAATTGGGTTTTGACCCATCCACTGCCTCCTCCCTGTAACAGATTAATAGCTAATCCTACTGGATTTGCTATAAAATGCAATGGCTACAGTAGAGAACATACCACGCTTTCTCCTTTTACCAATTGCTTTGTGTATGGTGACAGATTATTAAAGTGAAACAGCAGGAAGATAAATGAAATTTTGTGTCCTTTCATTCTCAGTATCCTACTGAAATTTCCTAGTCCTACTAATGACTGTAGTGGATGAAAATAGGAAAAACCTTCCTGCAAGTGAGAGAGAGAGATTGAGAAGTCAAGGGGATTGTGTGCAGCTTGTGCCCCAGATGAGTGACACTGGCTTATTTCCCACATTTCACAGTAACCATGAAAAGGATTTTTGCTTCCTTTGGCACTGGATGTATTTTACATATTTCAGTTGCGAGGTCTCTGGGGCACAGTCAGCTGCTAAATATGCTTTTCTAGTGTTAGTGCAACACAGCCATGACACATCTTGAGACCTAACAAAAACCCAACTAATAAGTAGTTACCAAGGAACTGTGTCCATGCAACAGCTTAGTTCTGTGAAAGACCACTTTCCCAAGCACTCAGTACAGTACTTGTACATTTGCAAATCACCCAGGTGCCAAAAGAAAATCTAGTAATACTTATAAGACAGAAATAAAACATGAGTCGATTGGCAGAAAGGCTGTTAGAGAAATACTGGGCACCTGAGCAAATCCCTGCATTCTTCAGTTTCCAAGCAGTTTCATCTTCTAAAATATTTTGCATTTCTTTTGATACTCCATGTGTGTCTCTTAAACAGCTTTTACAGCACAGCTAAAAAAGTCACTGCTGTGAAAAAATGCTGCACCTGGTGAAAGTACTTCAAGGAATGTAGACCCTAATCTGCAACCCTTTTCTCACACACATAATCTTCATAGCTTTGATTCTGACATGAGTAGGATTATTCACATAAGAGAGAAGAAAGGTAGGCATGGGAACTGAAGAATTGCACTAACATAGTAAAGTATTGTAAAATGACAATAAAAATGGCATTTAAACTCTCTCGAGTTATGCCTATTCTGTAGTACAGAAAAAGGACTGTAAATTGAACAAGTAGCTTTTACAAAGCTGCAGCCAGCAACCAAGCAGGACCTTGTAAAATGAAGGTACTGGAAACAAGCAGAGTTCACACGGAATGCCAAAAGTACAGTCCACAAGCTAGAAACATCTGAGAAGTCAGGAAGTACAAAGATAAAGTTTAAACTCCCATGAACTTAACTGACTTCTGTCCTGCAAAGAATATGAAAGCATATAGTAAAAGGCTCTTTGGTAGTATAAACAGAAAAAAAAAAACCCACAAGGAAAAATGTTGTGCCACTGTGGAGGAAGGATGGAAAAGAGATTAAAGACAACACAAGGAAGGCCTGAACTAAGGATTTTCCCACAGTTTTCAATCAGAAATTTTTAGGTTTAAATTTAGAGACAAAGATAGGGTGAATAATGAGAATGTGGATATGTAAATAGAAACTACCACAGCTAGCAAAAATCTCGATTCAAAAAGTTAAATGCTTGAAGTCTGATTAATCACCATCTCACACTTCTAAAGATTTCTCTCATGTAATGCTGGTCCAGTGACAAATATTTTTAATACATCATCTATCTGGGAGTGAAGCTGAAAAATAGTAGATATGGTTTCTTTACTTACAAAAAATCTGTGAAGAAAAATAAGAGGAGATGGCAGTTGGGAAATTACAAGCTATTTCATTGGACCTTTTTAGTATGAAAGGCTTTAAAATACATTTTGAGAGAGACAATATATAAAGACACAGAGGTAAATGAAAAATGGGATAAAGTGCAACCGCAATTTAGCAAGAGGACACCATACAAATCATCCATATAGTTTTCTTAGATGAGGTAAAAGATTTCGTGAACACATGAAGTGTAATAGATCTCATCTTTCAGGACTTTAGCAATGCATTTGACATCATGTTATATGCTATTAAGGAATCTGAGGACTAAGACTTTTTGCGTGGTTAAAAAACAGCTAAAGAAGTAATAGCAAGTAAGTGCCATTAAGAAGGGATGCATCGAATCAATTAAGATTAGCAGTGGGTCATCAGGATCCATTCTGGGGCTTCTGTTGTCCTTCCATAGCTCTTGACCACTGTGACCGAGGTAGAAGAGTACCTGCACACTCTAATGTCAGTAGAGTAGTGAAACTACAAATGGAGCCGCTTGGAGATGCGAGCCAAAGAAATGGGGTAAGCAGCAAGGCCTGGGGCAGAACATGAAACTGTAACCTGGGAGATGACCCAGTAGTGACAAATGAGGACTATAGTTTTCAGTGAGAGAGTGACTAAACAGTTACCAAGATGAAAAAGGCAAGTGAGGCCGTAGGACATGAGGACGGGGATTTCCAATAGAACCTGGGAGACAAGGAGGTCCCCCATCCAAAGACATTAACAAAGATGAGTTGTTTAGCCCAGCAAGAGAAGAGCTAATTAAGCATATAACTGCTGCCTAGAAATGCCTTGAGGAAGATGCCTCCAGGTAGAAGAAGCATTATCTAATTCAAGGAGCAACAAGAGCATGGCGGAGGGAGGCAGTGCGCATGCCACACATTCATCTAGGTTGTACAGAAGTGAAGCAGCTATAAGCCTATGAGTTTCTCAAGCAGTCTCCCAGATAGAAGAGTAAGGGCAAAATTACAGCCTTGGAGTTGGAGGCTGATACACAGTTGGAAGTATCACATGCTGTAACACCCCTTACAACTGCCTGGACCCACTGCTTGCTCCACTGGTCACAGAGTGTCCTTTAGCTCTTCCATTATTGGTGTGGTACTGATATTATTACTGCTTTGATGTTACTGGTTTCATTTTTGGGGGCATATCCAACACACTTATCATTCCATTTTTCACATACACTTTTCATTACAAAATCCATTTAAAACTAATTACACAGATAAGGGCTTTTGCGATAAAGCAGGCTACTTGCAAGTGAAAATAAATAGAAGAATGTAGAGCCCAAGACTATTTGAACAGCTAGGGCTCACACAAATACAACATTAATAATAATAAAGTATTTTGTGAAATAATTAATTAATAATAATAATTTTGTGAAATAATCCAGGGCAAACTGCAGAATTGTTTTTAAATTGTTATTAGGTGCTTCAAAGAAGTTTGTCAGATGGCTGCTCTAAAGAGAAATTTAACAGAAATGTATTTTCAGAACTTGCGGAGAGATGCATTTCTCCTGAAGAGAGTGAAGATTTGGCACTTCATATGAGCAGAGATGATCTGGCCCAAACATTCTTGTTTGCAGATGATGACTACTATATTATTCACTTTGTCTTGGCACAGTCAATCAACAGAGGGAGTGCAGCAGAATAACAAAGCCTTTTCTCTATTTGCTGATAACATTTTTAGCACATTTAAGGAGAAATCTGAAGAAGCACAGTAACTTCTACACCCCAGAAAATGTGTTGAGCAGAGAGAAGAGAACAGAGAGGACATCAGTAGTTGCAAAATACAAAGCAAAACACAGAAAAATATCTCCAAAAAGGGAATGTGAAGTAATAAACCTTAAAATACATTGTAAGAAAGTATTTGAAAGAACCTTTCCAGGAAATAGTGCCTATTTATACCCATTAAGTTTACACTTATTTGAAAACAAATTGGTGGATACTTATACTAGGGATGAATCTAATCCTTGTATCCAAAATAATAAATTCAAGGGATTAGCCAGGACAACAGCATTTTTATCAAACAGAATTCATTTGTATCCATCCTCACATTACCAGAAAAGTAGCTCTCCCCTAATTAGCAGATCTCGAACATTAACCTTTTGTCTTGACTGCAATCACTTCGATTAGTGGTAATGTTCAGCCTCCTCAGAACTTCTTCTTTCATAAATTGACTATTCCCATGGTAACAGCTGCCACTTTCATTCTACAAACACCAAGAAAATGTGATTTCCTTTATATCAGTGGGCCAGGCTGGGGGTGCAACTTTGGCCTTTGTCAATGTTTTTTCAGACAAAACTGTTTATTCCATAAGAAGAGGAAACAGGTGCAAGCATAATTCAGGAAGCAGTTGTTGACTAATCCACGAAGCAGCTTTGGCAATGCTTTGAAAGGAAGCTGTCAGATAGCCTACCTGCAATACCAGTATGTTCTGTGGCTGCATGAGGAAAGGACAAGCACATTCAACAGCAGCCATCAAAGTTAAATCAATATTTTCTGTGGGTTGTTGTTTGGATGGCTTTTTTTTCCCTTTTTGGTTGTTTCTTCAGCGGCTCAACAAACAGTTGCAAGACATCAGCTTAATACTCCCACAAGAATAGTTAAGAAATGTAAATCAAGGGTTTTCATTCAAAGAATATTGAACTTTAGCCAAAAAGAACATCAATTCCTTGCTGAGATGCTGACACAGCTTTAATGATCAGTGTCTTCATCTTCAATGCTCACACTGGTCTATGAACAAAGTCCTAATCTCAGCTGAAGGGAACTCCCAAAGTAGCATCCACTTCGGCAGGACCAGCAAACATTCACAACAAAGGTACTTTTTCTCCAGCAAGCCATGTCAAATTTTTCTGAAAGTTTATCAAATCTGAGGCTTTTTCCAGAAAACCCATCTGTTGCATATGAACTCATCTGATACCTTCACCTTCTTTGAAACTGAAGGTTTCCAAGTCAATCTGTCAGGGTGAGAATGGATAAAGTGAGATTCACATCTACTTCTCCAGCAATCCACTGAAATAATCAAGTTTTCCCTTAGTCACAAATGTAAGATTCTGTCAGAAAATAGAGCTGCAATTTTCCAAAGTTAGCACTGCATGTTCAGTTTCTTAAATTGGTCTTTAAAATACATTTTTAATTTTTTAATGAAATTTTTAGCATTCACGTAAAGGACTGGCAGACAGCAAAGAGACTGAAAAATTAAACACAACTCTAGAAGCCTTTATTTTTTCTTCTCCTTAATCACTCATTAACCCTTTCAGCACCAGACCAGGTGATTGCTTTCCTTGCCTTACATAGTTTTCATTCCAGGCATACCAATCCCTGTTGTTAACTAGATGTTTTGAAAACTTGAACACCATTTGGCATTGGGCCTAAATTTGATAGTTTTAGCCAAAACTATCAAGTGTTTGAGGACAGAAAAATCATGGATCTGCTTTTATGAAAGTGAACAGTCAATGGCTGCAGTTGTGCAACCTACACAAACTCTGTCTCTGCTCATTCCAGCAGATGTTAAGATTGCTCAGAATTTGACTAATTTCTGACCTTCATGTCTGAGCATTTATCATGCTTCTATATCTGCAGGTTTTGTTCCCATCAGAAGGTACCAAACCCAATTCCAACGGTAAAGCCCACGGCTTCTCCCACTGTAGTCAAAAAGGAAAATGCCACTAGTTAGGAATGAATAGGAGGCTGTAAATATTTTGCAAGCACTAAGCTGGTGCATGGTTTACATGAGTATCACAGACACTGCTTGCCATTCAGACTCAAAACCTCACTCTGACATGGGATCATAACCCAAAAAGGGCCAAATTAAATCTCTCAGTTCTGGGCTCACGTTGGGGAAGTCTGGGTTCGAGTTTGCGCCCAGCATTGCAAGCTCATGTTTATTTTCACTCCAGCTCCAAAAAGAAACTGGAGAATAATCCAGAACTGCTCATCCAGGAAAGACTCCAAAGGCTTGCCAAGTTCCAGACTACAGTCCATGGAAAAAACCAAGTGCACAGATTTGCTGGCAAGAGATGCCTCTATCCACGCTCAATTTGCACGTGTTTTAGGGTGGTTCTCGAAAACGGAATAACCTTGGGAAAAGAAGGATGAGGGAATTAACTGAACCCTACCTGTGAATGCCGTGAATACCCCTCAGCTTTAATGCAAAAGAACACTAAAAAATCATTCAAAGTAAGCAAAGTAACCAAAAGTATTCAAAGTAACCAAAAAAGTAACCAAAAAAGTAACCAAAAAAGTAACCAAAAAAGTAACCAAAAAATTACTGCAGATCAGTGAAAAGGAAGAAATGGTTGGCAGGAAGGGTTGCCTGTAGGACGAGCAACATCATGGTAACAAAATCATTTTACAGGACAACTTGTGTTCTGACGCCACAGCCCAGTTTTGCAATTGTGCTACAGGCACCAGGATCATTCAGGTATTACTCCCACACCCCACAGTACTGGCCCACAGCCCATTTGGTGCCCTTTTTGCAATCTGGCCCATCTTCCACCCAGGAGAGGGGCGTGACTCTACCTGCATTGGCCCTGGTGTCAGGAGAGGCAGAGGAAGCAAGCAGTGCTCATTTTCCACTTTCCTCAAGGTTTGTTCTTTCTCTGCAGTAAAACACCAGAGCAGAGCAGCTGTACGTCTATGTTTTACAAGGATTTGTGGATCCTAGTGAGTTCAAGGACTGGATAGAGCAAAGCTGGAAAATCCCATACTGCAGCAGGATAGATAGAGAGGAGGGGATCCCAATTACAATGCCTTCCAAATTAAATCCTTAGAGGGTAAGTCCTGGCTTCTCTCCCACCACCCCTGCAACAATATCAGCTCAGATCCTACAGGAAGCAGGCTAAGGAGGTCACTTTCAGGTCACTTTCCTGACCCACAATAAACATAAATCTCACTCACTCTTTGGTTCAGGAACATTAATAGGATTGCCATATTTAGTGTCTTTACTATACCTAAAAAAAGAAAAAAATCAGTAATATGGGGGATTCAGTATGGGGTGTTGGTTTGTCTTCACACTTCTTGTAACTGTCTCCAACTCCTGCAAAGCCATTCCATCACAGGCCCTTCCTACCTCATGCCAGGGAGACATAAACAGCACCCCTGCATCGCTCCTTGAGTTTTGAGGTTTTTTGCATGCTTTCACCATATATTAACCGAACTTGTCCCACACTAATTGGTGAGCTAACTGTTGTTGAAGCAGATGGTAAGACACGCTTGAAAAAAATATTTAGTATCTTTATCTCACGTGAGGGGAATGTAAGAGGAAAAGGATGTCTTTTCCATTTTCCGAGGGCTGAAACAAAAGTTAAAGCAGGCTTTTACGATCAGCAGAGTTTGAGGAACAATTACCCAGCTCCAGTGGATGCGTACCTTGCATCTAGCTCCACCTAATTCCCTCCTCTGTGGTTTATTTGCCTCGTGGGCATGCCACGTGCTGGGGGCTCACTGACTGACAGCATGCTATCAATCTGCTCCAGGCACCGGTGCTCAGAGAGCAGCATTGTGAAGCAATTCAAGATACCAAAACCAGGAACAAACTCATAAGGTACCCGTGATAAAGAGGTAGCATTTTTTTCTATATTCCCTGCAGTTATCTTGGAGGGATGCTGGCACAGTAACGCCCTCAGTGGGAAACTACTGCTCAGTGCTAACTTCCCAGCGCTGGCCACCTAACATATTCAAATAGAGATATAAACAGCACAGCGTTATAAAAATTAACAACAGCCCCAGAGGTCTGTGTGAGGACCAGACCTCAAAACGCGACACTGCGGAAGAGGTGCTGCATTGGAGCTATTCAGGCAGAAAGCTCCGCATTTGGAGAAGGAAGAAGCGCTCGCCAATTGGCATTCCAGCAGTTAGTTGCTGGCCAAGATTTTCAAGGTTGAACTTTATACCCGTAGCTTCACAAAGGTCACACTTAGCAAACTGTTGGGGCTTAACAGACCAAGGATGCATTTGGCTCTTATTCCAAGGCCCTTTCCTTGATGTTAATATTGATGACACCGGAGCAAACATCTCAATAGCTGCACAGAAAGGCCAATGCACAAATGTGCTATACTCAACATATGGAAAAAGTCGGAAGCCTTTCAAATCACTTAATGAGAAAGCTGTGGATATCAACAGCAGAAGGAAAAATCTAAAATGGGAGGAAGAAGCCTATATCCTACCATGCTGATTTATACTGTTAGAGAGGAAAGTACATGGCAATGTTAGCTACGCTGAGGATTTTCAAAAGTTGCTTTTATTTTTGGTTTTCTTTCAAAAATAGTGTTCCAATGAATATGCATCATGCTGGGTTTGTGGCACTGGTAGTGTGTCGATCACCATGGTACCTGAGCACTCAAGCCAATGATTAACCAGCAGAGCAAATGAAACAGAAGCTGAGAGCCAAAAGGCACTGTGACAAGCTCTTCACAGACCTTACGTATGCCACTGCATCTCTGTCTGGACTTTTACTCCTTCAGGCTTTCCACTGTCTATCTCCCCTGCTCTTAGGATAACCAGATCTTTTTATCCAAACAGTGCTTAGGGATAGAGATCTCAGACCGGCTTAGGAGAAAAGAGGAGATAAAAAAACACCAACGAACTAACTCAAAAAAACAATACACAAATATTTTCATCAGGAAAACATTGCTTAAGCACACAGAAAGGAATAAAATAATTTTCACTTCCATAAATTGATTTAAAATTGACAAACTTTGTTATGTCTGCCCTGCTATCAACCTAGTCCTTAAAATTACTTTTCTGAAGAAGGAAAACAAGTCTTTGCTCACTAAGGAAATGACCTTTCAAGGGACTGATGCAGACCATACTTGAACACCACCATTAGTTTTATCTCATAATAATGAAAATAGTACATAAAAACATATGGCTATGTGCCTTCTTGAAAAAGACCAGAGATTGCATCAGCCCCTCTCCACACTGCAAATAAGCAACAAGTTGACACAACTCTGATGATGTTTATTTAACATATGTGGATATAACTAGTGTGAGCTTTTTCTGGCTTGTGATGCTTAAGCAGAGGCCTCTGGATTTTAGAAAAAGAAATCTTCTTTTGAATCATCTACCCCTCGCTGTTTTGTTTTCTGTACAAAGTCTCTGAGGGGCACAGGAAAGCAGAGGGCCTTGCATGCAGGCCAACTTGACAAAGGTTACATCCTTTCAGTACTGGGAAATTGTGCAGCTATAATACAACCCTCACTGAAGAAGTTTCCTCTTTTCCATCACTAATCAAGGCGATGATACTGCATTCTAATTAAATTGGTGTCACGTGGAGCTTTTCCTCTTTACTGTAGCTGCTTCACACTTAGGAGGTAGTTACATCCAGTTTATCCTTTAAAAGAGGAGCAGGTTTTGGGGACAAGGCCCTGTTACCAGCAATGAAAACTGAAGTGCTCACTGCCTAGTGCAGGTACAATATGCTGTGCTATCACTGTGCCTCAGCAGCAGCAGCAGTTTTGAAGTAGGTAAGAAGCGCTGCACCACCCACCTATATTTGACTGTGAAACTCTGGATTAAAACTCACTCTAAGCATCAGCCTGATTCTATTACCTCTCCTGTATCTAAATTATTTCCATCACTGTCATCTCTAAAGATTCACATCCTCTGCGCACTTCATCAGGCATTATAATCGAAGCTAATGAAAGACATGTTTGTTTAGCTGTTGTAAATGGCTTTGAAGATCTCAGTTTCAGCCAGGGTGATGAATTAAGGATGTCAGCTGGGCAAACAGTTTAATCTGGAATGAATTTAGCTAAAATGGATTATGGAGAAAGCAATATGGATTTTTCAAATTCATACTATTTCACATATTTCAGCAGTAAATATTTCACCCCTTCTTACCATCTGATTCACCAGGCATAGAACTGGAAGAATCAGCAGTGACACCAGCTTATTGAACACAAGACCAACTTAGGATACTATAAACAGGTGTGAAAAGCTACTTTTCAACTGCAGCAGGGAGTACAGCCCTCAAACAGTTCATCCTTCAGCTGACTACATTTCTGCCTAATAGCAATTCTGTAAAGCAGCCTGAACATGGTAATCAAAGCATTTTATGACAAAACTCAGAGACCAACAACTGCAAAGAACTATTCCATAACACCAGTCATTTATTAGAAGTACCTGGCTTTTATTCTCCCTGGTGCATTTTCAAATGAATAAAAATAATAACTTAAGAGGAAAGAAAATTATCTTTAAATAGTGGTAGGTTTGGGGTTTTTTTTCTATCCCAGGTAATTTGGAGTCAGGAGGAATCCAAAATAACAGCATGATTGTTGAAAATTACAGGGTAAGGTTGGAAACCTCTAGAGGCCATCTAGTCCAGCTTCACTCTTGCTCAAACCAGTGCCACCTTAGAACAGATCATTCAGAATTAAAGGGGAAAGAAAATAATTGAAAGCAAAAATAAATTTTAAAATGAAGCCTTCCTCTACCCCCTTTTGCACCAGAACGAAAAGAAAAATGCAAGGAAATATTTTCTTGAAACATCCAGCTCTTCTGTGTTGTTTGTAAGTAAATATGACCAACACGGAAAACAGATTAAAGCTGCCACCTTTGGTTGACCTAGTTCCTTTCTGCCTTGATGCAGATAACATTTAGCAAAATGTGTGGCAAACTCCGACTCAGTTGCCAGCACTGCTCTGCCACGCTGCTGGCCAGAAAAGGCTAGGAATGCTGCATGTTCAGCTCCAGTGACGGGGAAAACGCTCCATATCACTCATTAGCAGTCTGTTCCAAGTTAATTAAGGAACGGAGCCGACAGCTGCTGAAGCGGGTTCCACCCCATCCTTCCCCGGGAAAGCAAGGCCTCCAGGGCAGGGCCTGGACTCTACAGCAAAGAAGAATAGGGTGGGGGAACCTTGCAAGATCTCAGTGAAACCCAGATGACTCATCAGAAAGTAAAACGTTTCTATTTTGGCAAGAGGCTGAAATAGCAGCCCTGGGTTGTGCTGCAGCACAGCAATAAATGACCCTAAGTGCCTGGGACAAACTCCTGTGCACACTGATATTCCTAACAGCAGGGGCTATTTCACATCTCATTAAGCAAAGGGGTTTACATGACAATTAACACATTAATTAGCAGCATCTTTTTCACAGGTGAAACTTTGCCTTGAGATTTCACCATGTTTAGACAACTGTTCTGTGAGGGAAAATTAAGGAATAGTTTATTGTCACTCAAGGTGACAAGGACTTACAGGCAGAACTGGCATAGGAGTATGTTTGTGTACTGAAGGACACTGCAACCTGGCGATGGCCTTTCCCATAACTTCCATGGAAGGAAGTTCCTCCTTGTACAATCTGCAGCCTGCCATTCAAAGCCCTGCCCTTGGCATGGGCGAGGTGCCAGGCTGGCCACTTCATGAGCTGACCATAAACAAGCCTAACGTACCACAAAGTCACACAGGGACAAAGCAAGGCCTGGACTTCAAGGAGCAGTAGCTCCCATGCTTCAGCCCCAGCCACTGACTTGTGTGGCTTTCCACTACAAAAACCCCTTTGACTGTATCTGTGGAGGTATAACACCAAAAAGCAACTCTGCTAATTTCTCTGAATATAGGTATCAGCTATAAGAGAATGTTTGCTGCCCTAGAGCTTCACATCTTAGATACAGAGTTCATAATTTCTACTAGAGACCGCTTTAAAGAAGAGTGGGCACTATTAAATTGCATGAATATTTATCTCCGAGGTTTTTGTTCAGTATCATCTTTAATTTCTATTATCTTTTGAGAGAATGGATTTACAAGTACATAAGAAGATGTAGAGTACTGGAAATTGAATGAAAGGATGAAAAAAATTGGAAACCGGAACCTGTAGCTTCCAAGATCAGGTAGATTTTGATATTCATGGGGTCCATTCCCCATGAGATGGATGTTGCCAACCCATGGGAAATAGCGACATGCTTTGTATATGTTATCTTTCACCTCCCTCAGGTACATACTGCAGGGAAGCTGTGTTCAAAACAATGTATAAACAATAAACACACTAATCTTTTACATGTTTTGGCACTCAAGGCACAGATAAATCACTGTGTCATAGCCTTACCTATCATACCACTTACAAAATAAATCCAGGCTCAGGAGGAACACCAGATAACTTGTTCTTTAACTAGCTTTTGAAAGCTGATGGTTTGTTTCAGAATATGATTTATTTCTTTTATTTATCAGCCTGCCTTGTTTCAAATGGGTACTGTCTGACTGACCTCTAGATACCCTTGCATTTGCTCTGTGATATCCCCAGAATATCAATGCTTTTCTTCTTCATCTTTCATTTCCCAAACATTTCTTACTGGTCACTTCTGGTAGTGGTGGCAGCTGAAGTGGAAGTTTATGCTCTGATAATCTGTACTGCTTTAATGGTTCCCGGCATCCTGAGGATATTTTCCAAGTGCTATGGTGACACCAGCTGAGATCTTGGCAATAGAAAAGTGTTTCATATGTTTATTTTCTAACTTATTCTCTTGTGGGTTTTTTGCTTTCCCAAGCCTCTGCCACCCCCTTGATTTCTATGGCTTAACGCCTTTTGTTATTACTATATTCTTTGTTATCACTTCTTAATATCCTTCTGATTACAAAGCCTTTGAAAAACCTGAGGGCATTCCCACTATGCATCCAAAAATCTCATAATAAATTTCTCCAAACCTCCAAGTCACATTTGTCCAAAGGCTAAGCAAAAATTCTCTTCTAAAAGGAACAACAATAGTCACATCCTATTTATATAATTCTCTGTAAACTAGAGTCTAGGAACTATAGCACATAAACCTTGTAAAATGATGAGCATGTTTCAAACAGTTCTGATAATACGACACATAAAACAGGTCACCGGTTTTAGCATGTCTCCAAAATAACATATGCCTGGAAATGCTTATCCTTGTAGCATCACTATCCTCTTTTTTCCATGAGAAAATGAATCTCGCACAAGCATGCCTGAAAAAGCAAAATTCTCATATAATTTCAATCACTCAGTTTGTCCATGACTTTTATACAGCTGACTGAACATTTATTACCTCACGTGAAAGAGAAGCCGTGAGTTTGCTCACCTTGGTCACCTGCAGGATCTTTGAAATGCCTCCTCTTCTGTTTCTTCTAAAGAGTACGTTTCCGCATCTCCCAGTCCATTCCGGAGTCCACTGAACATGCAGACATCAATAAGTTCTGGCTAAGTTATCCTACGTAACTCTGAAGAAAAAAGGAGAGACTTGCAGATGCTGCAGAAGGTCTTCTTTACTCTCTTTGAAAATTTTGTTTCCTTGGTGGTCTGTCACAGTCAGGTCTCCGGTAGTAAACTGAACAACCTATCCTCCTGGCTCTTCTTTTCTTCTTTTTCTTTTCTGTAAACACATAATCAGGGCTTCAAATCCTCTAGGCATCACAAACTGTATTTCTCTATTGCCCTCTACTGACTGCTGGCTCCCGCCGCCTTCCCGGAGAAGTGGCGAGCAACAGATCCGCGGTACGCGCTCCCCGCCGCCCGCCCCCGGATCGATAATGATACACGATGACCAAAAGTCAACACAAATCATTCTATTTTTTCCTTTGTTACAAAACACCAGGCAAGATTTACAGCCAGCCGTGGTAGCTACAAAACACTAAACAACAGAAGCAGGAAGCAGTTCGTAACGTGGCTCTGCTAACGTGGGCTTTTTTTGGTGAACAAAAGCCAGGAAAAAGTAGAGACGAATGCGTTCTGCTTTGAAATGCGGATGAATTCATCCCACTGATGCCATAAATACTCTGCCGGGGATCCGAGGGTTGTCTGGTTTTAAAGATTTGGTCCTGCCAGCACTGGATGCACCGGAGTACTGCCTTTTGATGGGAGTTTTGCAGGAAGGGGCTGGTGGAGAGCCATGAATTTGAGGCCATGGGTTTTGGCCATTTCCCTTTTGTCTCTAGAGGTTTGTTTAGCACATTCAGCACCACACCTAACATGGGAAAGCCTCATGTGACAGGACCCGGGACGAGACACAGCACCCTGTGTGTAGATGGCACTGGGAGTGGCTGTTTGCCCTGCTTTTCGGACAAAGATGATCTACAACGCAGAGAGAATCCAGCAAACTAAGACAGCAAAATGAATGGCCCAGTGTTGACTCAGGAGCAGAAGAAAAAGAGTGTATAAGCATTTCAGCCAGACTGGAAGAGACTGAGGGAGAAAAAGGCAGGCATAAAAAGAGTGTAAGAGCAAAGGTGGAGGCGGGGGGTAAATACAAATGAATCCTTCGCATTGTGTTAGTCACTGCTTAATAAGTACAGCACATGCCTGTTAATCAGGTCACTCAGGCACTTGTTCTCACAAGAAAAAATTAATCCACGGTGCTGGTGCAGATGCTCTGGCCCACCTGCACCACTCCAGGGGCAGGGAGGAGTCAGGTCCCAGCTCCAGGCAAAAGAAGAAATCCCTAGCACATTTCTCTTTAGCTAGGCAAAAGCTGGGAAAGAACGTGGCACTATCTTGCCTCACCATTCTTCCTCTGCAACCAACTTCCCTAGGGAACAAACGTGCTTAAAAAATTATAAAAACAGACCCACCCCTCAAGAAAGTGTTGGAATTATTTTTGCTCTTACTTGTGTTCAAAAAGTACTTTCATTTCCCCCTCCATTATTAATAAATGGGAATATTTCACTTGCCAAAAAATCTGTTGACTGATGAACACTGGTTGTGTTTTGAATAGATATTATGTGACATCCCTGCTCTTCTACTCAGAAAAGGTAGGAGTTCAGTCAAAAATCAGGATGAAAAAAGCCAGCAACGTGGCAACAAAAATGTAATATTGAAAAGTTCACTGAAAAAATTAGTTTCAATTAAAAAATAGAGTCAGCAGAGGCCCTAATTTGTAGCTATTATGAACATTTCATTAACAAGTCCAGATTTATTGACTGTGCTGTAAAGCTCTCTTAAAGGAAGTCTTGAAATTCCTTTTCCCCCCTTGCTTTTCTGTTTCTAAAGCCCTCGGCTACTCCATGTCAGAAAATAAGAAATAATTATATTTATTCAAATTCCTTGATAGAATATTGAAGCCTGCTCAGCTGAATACCTCTCCTAAATGAACACCATTACCAATAGATCAAAGGATAAAAACGTCTAGCAAATGAACATGGCCGAGGGAATTAATAAAACACACATCAAACGGTTGAAAAGCTGAAGGTTTGGTTTTGGGGCTTTTTTGTGGGGGAAAGAGGAGGGAGGTTGTTTCTTTTTTCTTTTCTTTTTTTTTTTTCTTTTTTTTTTTTAATTGGAAGCACATTTGCAGAGTAATAAAGCAAAGTATGCAGTCGCCAAAATTCACGGGAAAGGCACCTCAAATAGAGAGGGTGACAGATGAAGTTCAGCACTGCTGAGCATCAGGCGGATTTCCGGAGATGCTGCTGCAGATCTTTCACCTGACAACCCCTCACAGAGAAATCTGCGGGGTTTGGTTTTTTCGGGTTTTTTTTCCACAGAATCACAGAACTGTTAAGGTTTGAAGGGACCTCTGGAGATCATCCAGTCCAACCCCCCAGCCAAGGCAGCGTCCCCTGGAGCAGGTGACACAGGAACGCATCCAGGTGGGTTTGGAATGTCTCCAGAGAAGGAGATTCCATGACCTCTCCGGGCCAGCCTGTTCCAGCACTCTGCCACCCTCAACGTAAAGCAGTTCTTCCTCACGTTTTTCCCTAAGGTACCAGTTTCCTTTCCTACGGGGAAAACTTTTCACACGGCTGAGGACACAAGCGGCTCCCCAGGGCGGGTACCACGCTCCGAGCGGGCGAGGGGCGGGCTCGGCTCTCCCCGGTCCCCCCGCCCGAGGTCGCCAACCCCGGGCCCACAGGCGGGGCCCCA